>CALYLW010000965.1:0-227564 GCA_944989445.1 Ampullaceana balthica
TTTTGATACGATGCATTGTTAGGTTAGACGGGTCCGTGTGCCAAATTTCAGTTCGATCGGATCATTGGAAGTGGGTCATTTTTGACTTCTGTTTTTCCGCCCGCCGAGCCCATGAGATGAGAGAGAGAGAGAGAGAGACAGAGACGGCCGCGAAGTTAATATAAGGGATTTAATAAAACAAACCCGTAAAAACAAAGTTTTTGACTATAAATCCCTTATATATGAGACATAACTAACAGTATTGATTATTTTCAAACATTTACAGACTGAATCTGTCTTAACACAAGTTTGCTTCATAACCCTAGGGGGGAGGGGTGGGTGGGAGGGGGAGAGGGGAAAAGTCTGGTCACCGATTCGCTTGACCGAGCTCAGAGTGACACGTAAAATGTAAACAAAAGCGCACCGTCGTTTCGTTGGGTCGCCTCAATGCTCAAACTTTCACGTGGCAAAAAAACAATAACAAATCGTGAATTTAAATTACATACCTCATATAAGGATAAACTAAAAATGCATTAATTTAATTACGGTACGTTCGATCGATCTGAAATTTTGATACGATGCATTGTTAGGTAAGACGGGTCCGTGTGCCAAATTTCAGTTCGATCGGATCATTGGAAGTGGGTCATTTTCGACTTTTGTTTTTCCGCCCGCCGAGCCCATGAGATGATGAGAGAGAGACAGACAGAGAGAGACGGCCGCGAAGTTAATATAAGGGATTTAATAAAACAAACCCGTAAAAACAAAGTTTTTGACTATAAATCCCTTATATATGAGACATAACTAACAGTATTGATTATTTTCAAACATTTACAGACTGAATCTGTCTTAACTCAACTTTGCATCATAACCCTAGTGGGGGGGGAGGGGTGGGTGGGAGGGGGAGAGGGGAAAAGTCTGGTCACCGATTCGCTTGACCGAGCTCAGAGTGACACGTAAAATGTAAACAAAAGCGCACCGTCGTTTCGTTGGGTCGCCTCAATGCTCAAACTTTCACGTGGCAAAAAAACAATAACAAATCGTGAATTTAAAATTACATACCTCATATAAGGATAAACTAAAAATGCATTAATTTAATTACGGTACGTTCGATCGATCTGAAATTTTGATACGATGCATTGTTAGGTAAGACGGGTCCGTGTGCCAAATTTCACTGTTCGATCTGGATCACATGGGAAGTGGGTCATTTCGACTTTTGTTTTATTTCACAGCGCCGCACGAGACCCATGAGATGATGAGAGAGAGACAGATGACGCCGCGATAGTTAATATAAGGGATTTAAAAATACAATCAATTTTATTTCGGTACTATTAGATCGATATCTGAAATTATGACACAGCACATGCATTTTCAGTCAAGATCTATTGTGTAAAATGTTTGAGCTCATCGTAGGGCTATAAAAAGTGGTTTTAATATTTTAACACATTGGAAATGTTCAGAAAATATTGTAGACAGACAGAACGAAAACAATGCGGACAGACTAGGAACAGAAAGGTCAATAGCGCAGGACACGACAGGAAACGAATGCAAGTAATAGAAAAACGTGGTAAAACTGACTAAAACTGCTGTTGCACAGTCTTGATCGTATAATAAATAGAACATTTGTGCTCAATTTTATATGGACGACTGTGTGAAGAATTAAATTAAGAATTTACAGTGAGACGTAGTCGTGTTGTAAATCACATTATAACGTATATTGTCAGGTATATCACTGTGCGCCTTCTGTAAATATATACAAGTGATAATGCTAAATGATTAGTGTAAGGAGCCGTCATTAATTTACGAAGTCAGGCATCTGGTGGGAGGAAGGGTCGACCACTTGTGACTAACTGTGATGAGGGGGGCGGGGGTGTTTATGTACTGTGATTTCACATGAAAACGCACAACGTTAGATAAAAGTTAAACTTAAATATTTGATTGGTTTCAATTTTTTAATGAGCTTTTACGTGGCTTCAGGCGTGTTACGATATTAGAGTGCAGCCTTACATTTAATACATACTTAATTGACAATAAAGTGATTTGAAACATGCTCATCTTCAAATAGAAAATACGACTTTTATTAGTAAAGCTCTGTGACGTCATATTAGAGGGGGTCTAACTTTTTTGACGATGTGTCGCAAGGTTGGCGATGGCAATGAAAAATCAGCCAAAATTGCGCGACGTCATTCATGGTCGGCCCTAATGCTAAAATGATCATTTTATGGAAATAGTCTTGTATCATTTAAAACGTCACTAAATATTTATAGCTTCCGTATTTCCCTTTTTTAATAACAATCATGAATGTTATCTAACAGGGTACAAATTAATGGATTATTCGGATGAACAAATACATAAACTATTGGCTAAAAATCATAGAGCTGATGAATTTTTACACCTTTTCAAAAATATTTCTGTAAAAGTTGAATTCTCAATTTTCTATGTGAAAGAAACGTATTGCGAATGGAAAGTATTTCAATAGGGATAAAGGACGTATACGTTTACAAAAGTTGGGTTTAACCTTTTGTCAAGAAAACATAAAATCTGTTATTTAAAATCATAAAAATGTATACTTGAATGAATGTTAATAGAAAAAAATGGACAAATAAGTTTATTTACCTGAAAATTACCTACCCGGATTAATTTTTTTTAAAAACGTATATAATAACTAGGGCTGCGGAAATTAAAGATTAATTTCTCGATTAATCATTAAAAAAATTTAACGATTAAATTATTTTTAACGATTAATCGACCCATCACTTACAAATTATTGGAAGTCAAAAAGTAAAAAAGAAATAATAAAAAATAGCGGCCGATAAATAATTAAAATTTTCCTGACGATTACAAGAACATTTTGGTTTTAAACTATCGACTGTCGGGAATGTTCAAAATGTTGATAACGTTTATTGTATCCATTGTGAGAAATCGTTCGCCTACCATGTTTCTAACATTTCACCTATTTATCAAACCAAATGAAGAGCGTATTAAGCTAATGGCAATAATGGAGTCTGACTAAGTGACAGCAAATGACGACAGCTCTTCTGATGAATTACTGAGTTATAAAATGGAGATGAAAGTTCCTGATCCATTAACCCTCTACAATGGTGGAAACTCAATGAACACCGATATCCGATAATGTCATTCCTTGCTAAGACCTCCGTACCATGTGAATGATTATTCAGCTCAGCTGGATATGTTTTCAATTAGACCCGCTCATCACTTGAATTGAATAATGTCAACACACGTGTCCTTTTGCGTACTTGGTTAAAAGATGACATAAAAAGGAGCCATTCCAGTATTATTTAGATTTTCAACAAGACCGTTTAATAAATGTTACTTATGACATCATAAATTTTAATTTTAGGCTTTAATTTAATTTAACGATTAGGTAATCATTAATTTTTCAAAAGTAAACGATTAAATTTAAATTAAATGTTAACAACCCTAATAGTTATTTCTCAAATTTCTCAAAAAGCATTGAAGTGAATGTGTTATGAACGATCGCATTTTTTGTTTACACGGAAACATCTAAAGTCCAAACACATCTGAAGTTGAAGTCAAGAGTGCTTATTGAATCATCTCCTAGTCCCAAAGGTAGGATAGCTAGATATTAAATTCACTCTCATTTAAATAAACTATGAACTATGAACTATGCTTTAATTTAATTCATCGATTCCCGCAACTTGTATCCCCAAGCCTTGTTAACTGTTTTTTTCCATAATCGCTAAATAATTAATTGTTATTTTTATTTTTGATTCTCATATGATATTATTATTATTATACGCCCGATAAGTATATCCAAAAGGAAATGAATTTATAATTAATGTATTTTAAGTTCCTACTAACTGCTAAACTATATGCACATGTATAATATTTTTGACATTCTTTTTAAAAAAGCAAATGATTGAAAAGTTACAATATAGCAAATAATGTTTAAATTTTAAAAAAAACAATATTTGATGGTTTAAGGCAGGGGTCGGCAACCAGAGGCAACCCATTTGGGGTAAAAAGGGAATTCTTTGGGGTAACGGAGACCAATCAGGGACATATTGTAAAATATGTTAAAATCTCAAAGATTTGTATCTTAAAATTTTTTAAATAATTTTAATTTTGATAAAAATTCTTCATGTCTATGTATATCTACAAAAGGCACGATTGATTAATAATAATTCAAATATTACTGACTAGTTTGTGCTGCGGCGCCCCCCCCCTTTTTTAAAGGGCGCCTACGGCAACCACCTTTTTCAAAAGCCCAACTAACTTGTCCTTGTATGAAACATACGTAATATTAAAATTTCTTAAATGTACACAAAAGTATTTTATAAAAAAAAATTTTTTAATTAAATTTTTTTTTATGTCAAAAGCCCAAGTAACTTATCCTTTTATGATAAATACGAAATATTCCTGAAATGTACACAAAGTATGTATATAATATAGGTTGTGCTGCGGCGCCAAATTTTATTTAGGGCGCCTACGGTGATCACTTTTTTCAAAAGCCCAACAAACTTGTCCTTGTATGATAGATACGTAATATTAAACTACCTTAAATGTAAACAAAGTAATTTTAAATTGAGGTTGTAGGGCGCCTAAGGCGCCCACTGTGTCAAAAGCCCAGTAACTTATCCTTGTATGATAAACACGAAATATTCCTGAAAATATAAACAAAGCATTATATAATAATTTTTTACAGTGCTAATCACCACACTACGCATTTTTAACACAATTTTAGAAAGCAGCGCACCAACTTACTGCACCAAAAAATAACTATTTGAGTCAGTCAGCACTGTTTACAACTTTACAACACAAATTCTGACGTCATAGGTTCGTGCATTGTTTGGTTAATGTTAATCTTGGAAATCAAAGGATTATGTTTTTCAAGTCTAATTTACAATTAGCGTTTAGGCCACAGTGAGTGAGTCTGTCTCATGCATAATTGAGCGTAAATATATATATGACTAGTTGGTCGCTGCGGCGCCGTGGCGCCCACCTTTTTCAAAAGCCCAACTAACTTGTCCTTGTATGATAAATACGATAACTATTCCTGAAATGTACCACAAAGTAGTTCTATAAATATTTATTTTTACAGTGCTAATCACCCACAATGAAACGATTTTTAACTAATTTTAGAAATGCAGCGCACACTAAATTACTGCAACCAAAAATAACTCTTTGAGTCAGATCAGCACTGTTTACAACACAAAATGCTGACGTCAAAGTTTTGTGCGTTGTTTGTTAATGTAAATCTGGAAATCAAAAGGATTTTGTTTTTCAAGTCTATATTTTCAATTAGCGTTAGGAGCCACAGTGAGTAGTCAGTCATACATAATTGAGCGTAAATATATATATATGACTAGGTTGTGCTGCGGCGCCGTGGCGCTCACATTTTTCAAAAGCCCAACTAAGTTGTCCTTGTATGATAATACGAAATATTCCTGAAATGTACACAAGTATTTGAATAATTTATTTTTTTACAGTGCTAATCACCATATCACGATTTTTTTAAACTAATTTTAGAAAGCAGCGCACCAAATTACTGCACCAAAAATAACTCTTTGAGTCAGTCAGCACTGTTTACAACACCAATGCTGACGTCAAAGTTTTGTGCGTTGTATTTGGTTAATGTTAATCCTGGAAACTAAAGTGATTGTGATTTTTAAGTCTATATTTTCAATTTTAAAAAAAATCAGAGTGGTGTCCCTTAGCGTTAGGCGTGAGTCAGTCATACATAATTGAGGGTAAATCTAATATATAAAGCTCAAATGTTTGTATGTTTGTATGTTTGTATGTTTGTATGTTTCACTTTTCGACTTTCTGTTAGACAATCACGGAAAAACCAAATGACGGACGGGGACCAAATTTGGCAGGACGGTTCCTTTTACCCTGAAGGTGGTTTTAAGTTAGTTTTTGTAATTGTCCCTTTTGCCCGAATGCCGTAAATTAAATAATCAGAAAATGCAGAGACAAAGAATAAAAAATTTAACCTCATTTCTGTATTGAACAAATTTACGCGGACGTTCAAATGCCGTTCAAAGCGAGTTACTTTTGGTGACGTTTTTTTTCCCCAATGCCAATACTTTATTTTCAGCCGTGCGCATTTGAAAAAATATTATAATGTCTAATTACGGTGCGCACATTTTCGTGTACGCTTCATAATTTGAGCTGTGTAGTACAAAGAATTGTCATTTTCTTTACTGTTACTTTCTATATATTAGATAGACACGTAAACATATTTAATTACAACTGCCACACGATGCATTAGATTTAATTGTTTACACGTTTAAATTTAATTGCGAATTTGTTTTAATTATTTTCTGTTCCATAACTCGACATTTAATGAAAAACCTATTTATGTAATAATTGTGTCAGTATTTTTTTCAAGGCTTCATTTTTAGCGGTGCACGTTTTAAAATCTTTTATCGCCTGATTACTGTGCGCACATTTTCGTGTACGCATCTTAAATTTAGCTGTGTCCTATTAATATAACATTTATATTTTGTTTGTCTTTTACATAAGCTGTTGTCTTTTACATAACCTATACACTTATACTATTTAAACTTAGGCTACCGGACTTATTAACATAAGTAGATTAAACTAAATAAAGTGATCCTGAAAACGCTTAATTATTTTGTATTGCGAATTGAATATGTTATGTTCATTCCTTTGATGATGGATTAACATAGGCCATTTTTAAAATCGATTATTGTGATGGTTTCACATGCATTTTTAACATAAAATTGATTTGTTTTGTTTGTTTTTTTTAAAATTAGGAATATAGCCTAATTTTTTTTATTTATCTTTATTATCTTTATCTCATAGACGCTGTTGCAAATATTGTATTAATTACAATTGTGTTACATTGCAGTGTCGTAAATATATAAGAGCTTTTTTAGTGACGACAGTGGCAGAGATCTTTTGGAAAAATGTCAACAAAGCAGTGGCCTTTTTTTAATGGATACAAACAAACAAACATAAAAATATCAACTGAGCTTTATATATTACATATGCGTTTAAATTATTTTATTTCAATTATTTTCACGATGCATTGTATTAATATTTTACATGCAATGAATAAAATTGGGATTTTTAAAAATTTAATTCATAACTCGACATTTAATTAAAAACCATAGATGTAGCGAGTTTATTTTATGTTGAAAGTGATGGCCTATGTCAAATAAACGTACACTTTAAAACTGTTTACTTAAGCTTTATATACACTATACATTATAAACTTTCGCTACCGAACGTATTAACAAAAGTTGACTAAATTTAATGAAGTGATCCTGAAAACGCTTAATTAATATGAATTGCGAATTGAATATGTTTTTATGTTCATTCCTTTGTATTCAGAATAGCATAGGCCATTTCTAAAATTGCCTTTTAATCATTTTTAAGATGCGCTTATTAACAGACGGTTGAATCTTTTTTTTTAATGTATTTTATTTTTCAGATATAAAATCTGGTGTGTGTGTGTGCATTGAATATAATTTACAAAATATGATGCCTTATCCGAAATAGGGAACAAAAAAAAAGATTCCTTTTTGAAATTATACACATTGCTTATAAACCGTAAATATAAATCGTAAAATATAGAGACATAAAAATGTTAAATATTATTTCCCTGTTTAGACAATTATGAATACGTCAAAATGAAGAGTTATTTTGGTCCAGTACATTTACTTTATAACAAGACTTTATTTTATGCGGCCAGCTTTCTATATGTCTAAATATGGTGTGCACATTTTTTATATCATTTTAATACGACCGTTTTTTTTAAAAATAGTATTTTAGAAAGTACATTTATAATTTTGTTTATTTGCGCTATGAGTCAATTAGCTTTTGCCTTTTAAAGGGATAGTGCCACATGTTCTTTATCTCATAGACGTGGTTACAAATATTATATAACTTACAATTGTGATACGATGCAGTTTCGTAATTATATATTAAATTTTTGAGTGACGAGGGTGGTAGAGCTCTTTCGGAAAACATATAAGTTATGTTAATTTTGTACAAGTGGGAATGAAATTGTAAATTTAGTTATTATGGTCGGCAAGAATCATTATTTAATAAGTCATATCTTTTGAATAGTAAGGTTATGTTAAAAGGCACTGCATTAAGTGAAAACAACTCACGCGGTAAAATGGCATATCTCTGTTTCTCATAAGATTTTAACTAAATAGTTGAATCTGAAATTTAACTTGGCAAATAAAAATTGTAATAACCATCACCTAATACTTGGATAAAGGGTCAGCACACTCCCGCTACAAAGTGCGGGTATTTTTCAAGTATATATATATATATATAAATATTTAAATATGTTTGTGTGTGTATGAATGTCCTTTATAGCTGTCTAAACCATTCACCCGATCGTCATGAAACTTTTCAAGACTGTTGAGTATGCTCCCGGGATGGTAACTATCACTTTTTTCAAAATTTAACACTCATGGGGCGCCGGGGGCCCATATCGTCATGTTTTGCTTATACGAGCTATATAAAAATTAGTTTAAGCTTTAGCTACTGTGTAAATTATTGGATCTTAACCAAAATGTGTATATGACAACTTGATAGCCAATATTAAAATACTATAGGGCACTAAACTGCTAATATTCATTCCTTTGGGGCTGGGGGCCCAAAAATTCACATTTTTTAAGCGTTTAAGATTTTATTCACCATTCAGTCATTAACAATCTTGACAAATTATGACACATGTATCAATTATTATACTAATTGAAATGAACAGATGTTTTGAACTTTATATCTTGCCCAGAATGGGCCCTGGGACCCTTAATGTCGTTTTTATCTTATATGAGCTATATAAAAAATAGTTTCTACGTTAGCTACTTAGTAAATGAATAGATCTTCACCAAACTTTGCACACAAAAACTTGGTAGCCTATATTAAAATACTATAGACACTGCACTTCTAATGCCAATATCTTCGTGGCCGGGGCCCCAAATATCTTTTTTCGTATATGTTTAAGATATTTTTCCTATTTACTTTTTAAAGAGCTTGAGAAATATAGCCACAATAAAAATGAACTAAAATGAACAGGTTTTTGAAATTGACCTCTTGCACCGAATGGGCCAGGGCCCCTTAATGCTATTTTCCCCCTATTGTAGGTATATAAAAAGTAGTTTAAGAGTTAGATATTGAGAAAAAAACTGGATTTTGACAAAACTTAGAATATAAAAACTTAAGAGCCTATATTACTATAGGGCACTGAACTCTTAATTTCCATTCCTTCGAAAAAGTCTTTTTACTGAACTTTAATCATTGTATTCCCTATTCAATTTTACACGATATTGAGGAATATATATTGAGTACAATAGATAAAAACAACATTAAGGGCCCCAGGGCCCATTCTGGGCAAGATATAAAGTTCAAAACACCTGTTAATTTCAATTTGTATAATAATGGATACATGTGTCATTATTTGTCAAGATTGTTAATGACTGAATAGTGAATAAAATCTTAAACGTTTAAGAAATGAGTACAATGGCAATAAAAAAAACTATAATATCACTCATTTTGGGGCCGGGGCCCTTAATATCGTTTCTTCTTTTGTACGCTATTTAATTATTAATTTATTTATCCGTTTGCTATGAAACTTGGATTTTTTTTTCACACTTCCACGAAGATTTCTTCAGAATTATTTTTAAACATACCACTCATTGGTTTCTTTAAATTTATTCCTTTTTACTTTGATCGTTGCAACGCACGACGGGTCTACTAGTATATTATATATGTACAAACTTTGCATGAATTCATCATCATTTGTCCTTTGAGTTCCTTGTGGAACATAGGGCCTCTGTCAAAGCTCGCCACTCTACACGGTCCCTTGCCAGTCGCTTCAGTTCTTCCCAGCTCTTCCCAGTCCTTCCAGCCTCGTCCAACATGCTCCGTCTCCATGTACGCTTGGGTCTTCCTCGTTGTCGCTTGCCCTGGGGGTTCCAATCTAAGGCCTGCCTAGCCCTGCTTGGAGTTTTCGACCTTATCGAACCATTTTATTTTCAGAATATTTCTGAGGCATCTGTTAACAAAGGTCTGGAGTCTATTTTTTGTTGTCTCTGTCGTCCGCCATGTTTCGGATCCATAAAGTAGGACCGTTTTAACATTGGTGTTAAAGATCCTTACTTTTGTTTTGACAGAGATGTGTGTAGATCTCCAGACCTGTTTCAGATTGGCAAAAAGCCTGTCGCGCCAAATTTATTCTTCGTTCGATGTCCTCATCTGTTCCCCCTGCTACACTGACCACACTCCCAAGGTATACAAAGTTGTTAACTTGCTCCAGGTTGCGGTTTTCTACTTGGATGACTCCATCTTGTAGGAAGTTTATTTTCAAAAATTTTGTTTTTTGAATGTTTATCTTGAGTCCTACTCTTTTCCCAGTCTCGCTCAAGGCTGTGACTTTGTCTTGCATGTCTTGGAGTCTGTGGGACAGAATGGCCAAGTCATCAGCAAACTCTAAATCTTCTAGTTTTTGCATTAGGTTCCAGTGGATTCCTTTTCCTGAGCTTGCATAAGCTTTTTTTGTGACCCAGTCTAACACAAGAAGGAACAGAAGTGGTGAAAGGATTCATCCTTGTTTGACTCCAGTTGTAACATGGAATTCATCTGTTAGTCTACCATTATGTACTACTTGGCAGGTGAAGTTTTCGTACAGATTTCGGATGATGTTAGTTGCATGAATTAATACCAACTAAACACTTAAATTGAATACTAATTTTCACCAAATAAACGCAATATAACACTTAAAATTATGTAAAAAAATGTTTCTTTTAAAAAAAATTATAATTTTTTTTTGTTTTGCGCTTTCTAATTTTCTGTTTCACCTTTCATTTCTTTTGCCTCACTTCTACCAACAGTTTCTTATCTTATTTTTAAAATATATTTAAATTTTTTTTTCAATTACTAATAATCTCTAAGCAAATATTGATCAAAGTAAGTTTTTTTTTACTGCATTTTACAACGTTTCTGAAATGAGTCATGTAAATGTCATTGAACTGCGTAAAAACTGTTGGTGGCACGTTGAATGCAATTACGCGATGCCTAATATTGTCAGCTGTGCTTTTTTTGTATCTTGGATTTATTTTCGTATCTTAGAACAAAAAAGTCTTCAAGGCCCTTTCGTATCATGGATTTTTAGTATCTTGAAGCATTCGTATCTCGAGGTACCACAGTATCAATTTGTGTATGTGTGAGAAACTAAAATAGGAAATAGAATCAGTACCAGTAATAAAATTAATCAGAAACAGTACAGTCAACATGCCAAGAAGTGCTAGGAAACAGGAAACTGGCACACAAAGAATGGATGACAGCAGGTACGCTGAGTAAAATAGAAGAAAGGAAAAGAAAGAAAGCAGAAGTGAATAACAGCCGCACCCGAGCACAGAAAAACAAGGCCCAGAAGGAGTATGCAGATGCAAATAAGGAAGTTAAGAAAAGCATCAAGAGGGCCAAGAAGGAATTTGTTGATAAACTTGCTAAAGAAGCAGAGGATGCAGCTCAACAGGGGAACATGAGGGAACTGTTTGATACCATTAAGACGCTGTCAGGGAAATTTAGCAAGGTAGAGAGACCAGTAAAGGACAAAATGGGAAACACCATACCAAGTGAGGAGCAACAGAGAGGGAGATGGAAGGAGCACTTTGAAGAGCTCCTAAACAGGCCTGAGCCAAGGAATCCACCAGATATTCAACCAGCCGATAATGACCTACTAATTGACTGTAATAGTCCCACCAAAGAAGAGATTAGCAGGGCCATTAAACAACTCAGAAATGGAAAAGCTGCAGGACCCGATGGCATCCCAGCAGAGGCACTGAAGGCGGACTTGGAAACCAGTGTGGAAATGCTGCACCCTCTGTTTATGAAGATATGGGAAGAGGAGCAAGTTCCTTCCGATTGGAAAGAGGGATACCTTATCAAGATCCCAAAGAAGGGAGACTTAAGCTCCTGCTCGAACTACAGAGGGATCACCCTGCTGTCCATCCCAGGAAAGGTTTTCAACCGTGTACTACTTAACAGGATGAAAAACGCTGTAGACCCTCTATTGCGGGACGAACAAGCTGGCTTTCGCACCAACAGATCCTGCACGGACCAGATAGCGACACTGCGCATCATTCTAGAGCAGTCACTAGAGTGGAACTCACCGCTCTATGTCAACTTTGTTGACTATGAAAAAGCCTTCGACAGTGTTGACAGGCAAACCTTGTGGAGATTGCTAAGGCATTACGGGGTGCCACAGAAGATTACGGATATAATCAGAAACATGTACGAAGGGATAAACTGCCGAGTTATCCATGGCCAGCAGGTGACAGATGCGTTTCAGGTGAAGACTGGTGTGAGACAAGGTTGCTTGCTGTCACCATTCCTCTTCCTGTTAGCCATTGACTGGGTGATGAAAACATCTACACAGCAGAAAAGGAATGGCATCCAATGGACCTTGTGGGATCAACTGGATGATCTTGACTTTGCCGATGATCTTGCCCTTCTTGCACATACCCAACAACAGATGCAGGAGAAAACAAACATTGTCGCAGCCACTTCTGCTAGCATGGGTCTCAACATTCACAAAGGGAAGAGTAAAATCCTCAAGGTTAATGCCACCAGTACATCACCCATTATGCTTGAAGGAGAAGCCCTTGAGGAGGTGGACAGTTTTGTTTACCTTGGCAGCGTGGTAGATAAGCAAGGTGGTACAGATGCGGACGTCAAAATAAGGATCGGAAAAGCAAGAGCAGCCTTCCAGCAACTCAAGAATGTTTGGGTCTCTAACAACTTAGGCAGCAAGTTAAAAGTAAGGATTTTTAACGCTATGGTAAAACCTGTGCTGCTATATGGAGCCGAGACATGGAGAACAACGGCCGTAAACTTGACCAGAATCCAGTCCTTCATCAACAACTGTTTAAGAAGGATTCTCAGAATTCACTGGCCAGACAAAATCAGCAACCAGGAACTGTGGCAGCGGACAAAACAGAAGCCCATTGAGGAAGAGATTCTCCAGAAGCGGTGGAGGTGGATTGGTCATACACTAAGGAAACCTGCTCCTAACACAACAAAGCAAGCCCTGAAATGGAACCCACAGGGTAAGCGGAAAAGAGGCCGTCCAAGAAACACTTGGCGCCGAGAATTGGAGGCAGACATCAAGAGAATTGGCCATGAATGGAAGATCCTGGAGAAGCTGGCCCAGGATAGAGATGCCTGGAGGTCTCTCGTAGGTGGCCTATGCCCTTGGAGGAATCGCAGACGCCGACGATGATCGGTAGATGCCCCTCATGGACGAGAAGGCTCAACAATAAAATTAATCAAAGCTACACTTATTCCATATATTATTCACATCAAAATTACAATTTTTTTTTCCCAGAAATAAACTAAAGGAGCCTTAATGAGAATTACTAGAGCAATATTATGAATAGTCGTGTCACTTTCATTTCCTAGCTATTGCCAGTCGACTATGAACGAAAATTAATTTAACAAGATCACTATGTTCTTAATTATATTACTAACTTATGTTCAAAATTGTGTAATCACATGAGCATTTTTCAAAAATGCAACATTGTTATCTCCCACGCATATTGAGTTTGATAATTGTTGAAGTGGAGAAGATTTATTTAGTGGCTTGCATGGTCTTAAAGAGCATTCATTTCTGAATCTTTAAATGTATGATATTTCAAATTCAGGCATATGTGTGTTTTTATTATTGAATATATAAAAATGTGTACTTTTTTAAAAGATCATGTCCCACACATGAAACCCATTCACATTTATATTCATATAAACAATTAATATATCAATTGTTAGTGTTATTATTTTTTAATATGTTCATATTTGTTTGAACATTATGTAAAACCATATCGATTGGTATAAACATTAAAATGTTTGTTATTATTGGCCAAATTAAACATGTCCTCTGTTTTAGACTCACTGGTGTAACAACCTGATATTTGACAAAAATATTTGTATTGAAATTATTGTAAGGCTGTGGCTCCACTGCACGCGAATTCGCCAATCTAGTATACGCGCGAACGCGCATCTGAAACCTCTTGAAAAACAGATGCAATAACATAGTGTGCGTGGCTACATTGGAAGAGTAAAAAACGCCAGTATACGCCCGTATACGCGCGAATAATTTGATTTCACAGCTGTTATCGCGCGAATCTGCTTTCAAAAGTCAACAAAATGGCGGAAATGTTTACCACATCGTCAAATTTTATGTGTGTAAATGATCATTTAATAAATAAGAATTGACTTTCATGCATGATTTTTGAAATTTAAAACATTATATTTCCATTTTAAACTAAAATTATTTTGATTTTTATTATGGATATTGACAAGTTAAATTCGTAAGTTCATGAGCGCACATTCCTCTCAACAACGTCGAAGTGTTACAATAGTCAATATCAATAGTAATACTCTAGTAATAGGAATGTTGGAAGAAAACTTTACAATTTCCACCTAATTTCCATTAATTTGTCAAAAAACAAAAAAATTAAAATAAACAATTTATTTAAACTATTAGGTAAAGATTTTTGTCTATCTAATTTACCAATGTTCAAAGCCTTTAAGAATTATCTATAATGATATCACACAGAGCGTCCTTTGAAAACTCATCCCTTATTTAGATGCTGTTTAATTGAAAGCTTGAATCAAATAAAGAACAACATTTTTAAATCTAGTATAAGGCTGGAGGACTACAAATACTGAACTGACCAAGAAGTGACCCAACTGTCGGTCCCAGAATTAAGAGACATGTGACTGTTTCTGTGTGCCCTCCGTAGCTGCGTGATTCCTTCAAGTCACTAGTACTCCAACATTTGACTGTTGTATCACGGCTATTCAACAAAATATGGTCAAAAATGTTAAATGACATTCAAATTTTTGTTTCAATGCATTCCTAAAAAAAATATTTTTCATTTGAAAGAAAAACCTCCTTTAGAATGTCTATGATACATAGGTCTTCTTAAAAATGTTGTGGCACATTTAAAAAAAATTTATATCCTTGATAATCATAATATGATTTTGTACAATATTATAGGGCATAATGGTAGTTATAATAGAAATATAGGCTTTTTTCATTCTCTAAGATCTTGTGCTAAAATGTTGTTGAACTTGTAAAATTTTCACTGATGTAACACTCACTGGTGTAACTGTAAAAAATAGTTACACAAAGTGAAATAACTGTTACGACAGTGAGGATTTGTTATAATATAAGAAAAGTGTTTATTTGATAAATAATATGCATCAAATCTAATAAAAGTTTACATGTAGTCAACTAGACCTTTACGGTTGATCAAAATATTATTAGTTACTGCTACTTTATTGAATGAGGACAGTAGATTACTAATATTCATTGTTGGTCAAGCAACACTCTTCTTATGTTTTATATTATGAATAAATTCAGCTTTAAAAATATTTATATATTATCTTGTTGAACACTAGGGTCATAATTTGGCCTTACAATGAGGATATTTCAGATACATTCACAACTTTTGTTTTCTTTCTCCGGGAAAATAACAATGCCATGGCATTGACAAGCACGGAAAGTTAACGTTTGTACTTTAAAAGGCAAAATGCTGACCTTCAGTTGCAAGCAGCCTATCTTCAACGCAAACATGAAAAATTATGAAAATGACAAGGAGACAGTAACAAGAAAGCTAGTGAAAGACAGGACATCACAAGAACATAGAAAATAAAGCTTTTAGCGGACTAGATACCACAATAGTAAAATGAAAAACAAGCACCGTTATTATTGGATACAGAATCTCTTTCCCCATCACTGTCAAATTTCACCGCTTCATCTGCATGGCCTTCTCGACAGAAAAGGGAATCACTAAAAATGAAGGCTCAAGAAAACAAAAAACTTAAGATACTTGTCTCTGAATGGACTAAGAAGATTGAAGCCTATGAGAGGAAAATTAACACTTAAAGGAAGCAAATACAAAGATCTTCAAACAAATCAAGCATATCTTATACCCATATCAGACAAAATAAAGAAAGAAAAGTTAGCAGTGAAAATATTTCACTTTTTCAGTGATGGGCCTACTACTGAATACAGACAGAACAACATTTATCTTCTCAGTTCTATCGTTATTCGAGAAAGGCTTTACATGTAAATGGAACATTTTTTAGGCTGGCCATGGGAAAGGCATACATGATTGTTTTGGTGCCACTGTGAAAAGGGATGTAGATATGGTAGTCCTTTTCTGGAAATAGTATCACAAATGCATCTGATTTTATTGAAAATGTTGCATTGTTCATCGATATGAAATTGGTCAGCAGGATAGTGATGCTATCAGACACGCTTTCCCCATAAATGACCTGAAAACAGTCCATGGAAAAATGAAACTGCACCAGATAGCATGTTTTAAAAAATGAAGAATAATTTATCAAGATGTCAGTTGTGTCTGTACACAATAGAAAGAGTGTGATGAAGAAAATATGTTTTCTCATTTTACATTTGAGGTGATGATGAAAGATGAAGATATGGGTATTGACACTAACTTCTACGACACATGTGAAACAGATGAGAATATTAAATGTAAAACAACACACGTTCCAAAGGATATGAGAAAACAAAGGTATGAATGCTGTGTTTGCTTATGGAAAAGATGAATGCCCTGAAGAAATTCGGATTCGCATCATCCATGAACTTGCAACACGTACACTTGACGTATTTTAATATATCTAGTGGATTGTAGTGGATGTTATATGTCCCAAATGAGTCTGCATTACCCCCAAGAATTCCCTTTTGACCCCAGATAAGGTAATTTACCCCTGTTCGCCGACCTCTTTCTTACGGGATGCCCGTCAGTCAATTGAGGGATTTTTTAAAAATACATTTTACAAATAGTATTTTTAAATATTTTTTTTCTAAACAAAGACGTTAACCGTGATGATTAATAGTCAATGTTTAACTTGTATGCATTAAAATAAAATATAATCTAAGGATGTTACCACAGTTCGTTTTCTGAAGGCCGTTTAAACGTTTAAAAAAAAACGCTTCATGCGGGTTACGATATTACAATGCAGACCTTCAATAAATAAATAATAATTACTTAAATGACAATAACAGTGATTTGAAACATACTTATTTTAAAATAGAAAATAAGTTTTTTTTTGGGAAGGGGGGGGGTTCAAAGCTTTGTGACGTATTTTTAGAGGGGGGGGGTATAACTTTTTGTGACGACGCGTGACAGGGGGGAGGGGGTAAAAAATCGGCCAAAATCACGTTACCTCATTTATGGAAGGCCCCTAAGGCCTCAAGATTTCAATCTAGGTCATTATGGAGATACGTGGATATATTTATTAAAATTGTTTAAAATGTAATGGGAAAAAAAAAGTAAAAGTTTACGGAAAAATTTTTTTTTGGACCCCGGCCCAAAAGGAACAGACGTTAAGGCTTCTTAACCATATAGAGTTTTAATTTTTGATATTAAATTGTATCCATAATTCATCAATATACCCAGTAGCCACTGTTTAAAATACCATTTGTATAAATCATGTTTCAAAATCTCATTACGGGCCCCCAGCCCCTATTAAGTGATGTATAAACAAAATTTATTGTCGAAAATTTCACGGGAGTGACTTCAAGAACTTTCCAAAGTTTAAAGGCCGAGGAATGAATAAAATACTATTTATACGGCTTAAAAAACTAAAATAAGGCCCGGGCCCTATCGGTGAAAGATGTAAAGTTAAAAACAACAATTTATTTCAATTTGGATTATGCTGATTATATTTTTTTTGTCAATATTTGTATTAAAAATTGTGTGAAATGGAATGGATACACTTCTTAAACGTTTCCGAAATAAAGATTAGGGGCCATCGGTGTAAAAAGAATGAAAAATATAATTTTAATGATAAATAGTATTTTAAAATAGGCCATCAAATTGTTATATTCCAAGTTTTGTCAAACTCTTTTTACAAAGTATCCAAAGTTTTAAAAAAAATATTTAGCTCATATAAGGTGAAAAAACTACATTTTGGACCCCAGACTTCATTGCTTTATAATGTAAATATTTGTTTTTGCCTGTTTTCATTGCGGCAGGGTACTCAACAACTTCCCAAAGTTTCAGGCCCCTACCTATACGGGAGGTTTGAAATTTAATGATTAGTCTTTTTTTAAAGCTCATATAAGAAAAAAAAACACTACATTTTGGCCCCCAGCCCACCCCCCCAATTGAATGATAATTTAATTTGTTCGACTAGTAAAATTATGGTAAGGTTATCAACAACTTCCCAATGTTTCATGCTTTTAGCTACACCCGAAGGTGAAGTATTAGTGATGAGTCCGTTTTTATATCAGAAATAAAATACTTTAAAAAAATCTTTTTTTTTAAAGTACACGCTCTTATTTACATATAGAAAGTGCACTAAATTTTAATAAAAAAAATAAAAATAAAAATGTTCTATGATTACAGATGAAATCCGTGAACCTTTCCACTTCACATAAAAGCGTGGGGCGCTCATCATAACTCTATATCATGTACAAGGCTGCGAAACATAAATATACATGTGTATCAATATTAATAAACATTAAAAGTTTCAAAACTTGCATCATATTCATGCTAATATCATATTAATTAGAAATATTTATCTATATGCAAAATAATAGTTGCAAAGAGAAATGAGTTGTGATGGGCACCCGCGCTTTTTTGTGCAGTGGATAGGTTCACGGATTTTACCTGTAATCATAGAAATTTTATTTATTTTTCTTCTTTTTAGTGCACTTTCTATATGCAAAAAAAGCGTGTAATTTAAAAAAACCCATTTTAAGTATTTTATTTTCTACTGTTTAGTCTCAGAATTATTTAATCGATTTTTCGATTTAATCAATTGAATATAATTAGTTAAACTTCTTGTCAATAACTTAAAATTGATAGTGGTAAAAAGATAGATTATTAATTACAAATTTATGTATTAAAAAAAATAGTTTCCCCCAGCTGAGAAATGAACAACGTACCTCCAGGTCGGCAATCGATCACATTAACCATTCGATCAGGAAGGCTTGACAATTTCGTTCTTTTAAAACTTTTAATAAAAAACTATTTAATAGTATCGCTTATCCCGCAATCCACTTCTGACGTCATAAAATTGAAATTACTTGTATCCCTCTAGGGAGAATTAATGTGTGATACATTGATGTGAGGGATAAGATCACAAACATAAATAAAGTTAAACTAAAAAACGCATTAATTTAATTACGGTACATTCGATCGATCTGAAATTTCGATATAATGTATTTTCATCCAAGTTCTATCTGTGGTAATATTTAAAGATATCTCGGACTATCAGAAGTGTTTTAATTTTACGTTACAAGATTTGACGGATGGCCCCTGCACCACGTGGGGCGATAATTTAAATATTTCTTTCGCCTGTCACCATCGCAGGAGTGTGCTGAATAACTTGCCAAAGTTTCATGATCCTATCTAAACTTCAAATTGGAGAATTAGGAATGAGTCAGTTTATATAAAGCTCATATAAGGAAAAAACTATATTTATTTTTTAATTTAAATATTTGTTCACTTGTTACCAATGCTTCTACCTACACGGGAAGATGGAGAATTAGTGTTGATTAAGTTTTATATAGCCCAAATGGGGAAAACATCTTTTTGGGCCCCGGCCCCCCATATGTGGGAGTTTTAGAATTCTTTTTGCCAATTATCGTCACAAGAGTGTACTCTGCAAGTTCGCAAAGGTTCATGTTTCTAACTAAACGGGAAGTTGGAGAATTAATGATGAATTAGTGAGTGAGGGAGAGAGAGCTTTGCCAATTATTGGTTAACTAGCAAAATACCCGCGCTATGCTGCGGAAAATAGGATTTCAGTTACCGTTGAGAACCCGCGTAACACAAATTCAAAACACCAATTGATTTCAATCTGGATCATGATGAATATAATACATATATTAACTTCACCGTCTTGTCTGTCTGTCTGTCGTAGTCCCGCAGAAAAACAAAAACGAAAAGTAAAAAATTACACACTTCCCGTGATCCTATCGAGCCGATAATTTAATTTTTTTACACGCTTTTATTTAAGTCACACTGTTTGTATGTTGTATCCATTCATCCATCCATCCTTCCTTCAAATCTGGAAACGTAAAATTAAACCATTTTTGATGGTCCTAGAGATCTCAAAATTTTACCACAGATAGATCTTGGATGACAATGCATTGTATCAAAATTTCAGATCGATCGAATGTACCGTAATTAAATTAATCAATTTTTAGTTTATCTCTATTTATCACTATTTAGAATGTATAGTCGTCTGCTTGAGTTGACCTCCACGGCTCACTGGTTTCACTCAAGCCCTCGTTAACCAAATTCCCGTGTTTACATCAAGGTCAGAGGAGATCAGCGCGTTTCAGTCTGTAAATGTTTGTAAACAAAAGCGTGTACTTTAAAAAAAAAGATTTTTTATATTTAACTTATTTCCTCTGCTACCATTGGGGGAGGGTACTTAACAACTTCCCAAAGTTTCGTGCTCCTAACTACACGGGAAGTTAGATATTAAATGATGAGTCTGTTATATATAGCTCATATAAGAAAAAAAAACTACATTTGGGCCCCCGGGCCCCCTAGTGAATAATAATTTTATATTTGGTTGTGATTGTTATCATCGCGGGAGGGTACTCAACAACTTTCCAAAGTTTCATGCTTCTACCTACACGGGAAGATGAGGAATTAGTGTTCATTCAGTTTTATATAGCCCATATACGAAAAAAAAACGGTTTTGGGGCCCCGGCCACCCATGAGTGAAATTTTTAAATTTTCTTTTCGCCAATTATCGTCATAAGAGTGTACTAATCAAGTTCCCAAAGTTTTAGCTTCTACATTCACGAGAATTTGGAGAATTAGTGTTGAGTCAGTTTTTAATATTAGAAAAAACTAAATTTGGGCCCCCGGTCCCCAGTAAGTGATAATTTATATAATTTTTACCTGTTACCATCGAGGAATGTTGCTTAACAACTGCCCAAAGTTTCATGCTTCCACCTTTACGGGAAATAGAGAATTAGTGATTTTTAGTTTTTATATAGCTCATATCAGGAAAAAACTACATTTGGGCCCCCGGACCCCCACTATGTGATAATTTAAATATTGTTTTAGTTTGTTACCAATACTCAGACTTTCTTGCTTCTACCTACACGGGAAACATAAGAATTTGTGATTTTCAGTTTTTATATAGCTCACATAAAGAAAAAACTTTATTTGGGACCCCGGACCCCAGTATTTGAAAATTTAAATATTTTTTTGCCTGTTGATATCGCCGAAGTGTACTCAACATCTTCCCAAAGTTTCATTCTTCTATCTACTCGCGAAATAGGAGAATTAGTTATTTTAATTATAATATTGCCCATATAAGGAAAACAATGTTTTGGGCCCCCGGCCCCAAGGAGTGTGAATTTAAAAATTATTTTATGCCAATTTTCGTCACGAGAGGCTACTTAACAACTCCCCAAAGTTTCATGCTTCTACATACACGGAAAATTGGAGAATTAGTGATGAGTCAGTTTTTAATATTAAAAAACTACATTTGGGCCCCCGGCCCCCATTAAGTGATAATTTAAATATGTTTTTCGCTTGTTAACATCGCCCAAAGATTTAGCTTCCACATTCACGGGAATTTGGAGAATTAGTGTTGAGTCAGTTTTTAAAATAAAAAAACTACATTTGGGCCCCCGGCCCCATTAAGTGATAATTTAAATATGTTTTTCGCTTGTTAACATCGGGGAAGTCAACTACTCAGTGTTTCAAACTTCTACCTACACGGGCAATATGAGAATTTGTGATTTTCCGTTTTCATATTTAAAGAAAAAACTTCATTTGGGCCCCCGGCCCCCAGGAAGTGATATTTTAATTTTATTTTCGCCTGTTACCATTGCGGGTTTGTCCTCAACAACTTCTAAAAGTTTCATGCTTCTGCCTACTCGGGAAATAGGAGAATTTGTGATTTTCAAATTTTATATAGGCCACATAAGGGAAAAAAACGTTTTTGGGCCCCCAGCCCCCATGAGTGTAACATTGTAAAATTCTTTTACGCCAATTTTCGTCGCGAGAGGCTACACAACAACTTCCCAAAGTTTCATGCTTCTACCTATACGGGAAGTTGGAGAATTAGTGATGAGTCAGTTTTTTTTATATAAGAAAAAAACTACATTTGGGCCCCCGGCCCCCATTTAGTGATAATTTAAATATATTTTTTGCTTGTTACCTTCGCGGAAGTGAACTTAACAACCACCCCAAGTTTCATGCTTCTATCTACACGGGAAATAGGAGAATTAGTGATTTTTAGTTTTTATATAGCTCATATAAGGAAAAAACTTAATTTGGGCCCCCGGCCCCCAGGAAGTGACAACTTAAATATTTTTTCTCCCGTTACCATCGCGGGATTGTACTCAACAACTTCCCAAAGTTTCATGCTTCTGTCTACTCGGAAAATAGGAGAATTGGTGATATTCAAATTTTATATAGGCCATATAAGGGGAAAAAAACGTTTTTGGGCCCTCGGCCCCCACGAGTATTATTTTTAAAATTCTTTTACTCCAATTGTCGTCGCAAGAGGCAACTCAACAACTTCCCAAAGTTTCATGCTTCTACCTTCACGGGAAGTTGGAGAATTAGTGATGAATCAGTCAGTAGGTCAGTCAGTCAGTGAGGGCTTTGCCTTTTATTTGTATAGATACATACATATATATATGTAACCCTCTTTAATGGTGGAAACTTAATAAACACGGATATCCATTAATGTCATTCCTTGCCAAGACCGTTTTGTACATACCAGTTACCTCAATTCCATGTGAATGATTGTTCAGCTCGGCTGGCTAAATTGTCAATTAGACCCGCTCATCACTTGTACCAAAATAATGTCAATACACTTGTCTTTTTGCATAGTTGGTTAAAAGATGACATATATAGGAGACATCCCAGTGTTATTTAGATTTTCAACACTAACGTTTAAGTAGTGTTACTTATGACATCATAATTTTAATATATATTTTATATATATATATATGTATGTATATTTATATATATATATACTAGGGGCAAGTACCCGGCTCCCGCCCGGGTTTAACAACAACAGCAACAAAACAAAAACAACAAAAACAACAACAAAACAACAAAAACAAAACAACAACAAAAACAAAACAACAACAAAAACAACAACAAAACAACAAAAACAAAACAACAACAAAACAAAACAACAACAAAACAACAACTACAACAACAACAACAAAACAACAACTACAACAACAACAGCAACAACAACAAAGCAACAACAACAAAACAACAAATACAACAGCAACAACAACAAAGCAACAACATCATGAAGGACATTGTCGTCGCAGGGCAAGGGATGTGGACAACAACAACAACAGCAAAAACAACACAAAAGCAACAACAGCAACAACAACAGCAACAACAACAAAAACAACAACAGCAACAACAACAAAAACAAAACAACAACAAAAACATCAACAACAAAACAACAACAAAACAACAACTACAACAACAACAGCAACAACAACAAAGCAACAACAACAACTACAACAACAAAAGCAACAACAACAAAGCAACAACAACAACAAAAATTATTTTATGGCGATAATCGCCTTCTTGTTAATCTCGACACCAAAATGTTTATTAATTTGCGTCATTATTTTACGTCTTAATTTTCAATAATTTTTATTTTATATAGCTCATATAGGGAAAAACTACATTTTGGGCCCCCGGGCCCCAGTATCTTATATATATGGAACGAAACCTGTTTAATAACCTTTCCGGTATAATTTTGTGTACGTGTACCAAATTTCACGTTATTTGGTTGTCTGGATCTTGAGTTATTAGGGAACAGACAGACAACAAATGCGGCTTATATATATACTAGGGGCAAGTACCCGGCTTCGCCCGGGTTTAAAATAAGGTTTTCTGTAGAAGCGTACACAACTAACTGTTTACTTGCATGCTATAAAATGGTACATTTAACAGTGTATGTGCTGCATGGCTTAATTTCAAGGATGTCACCATCCTCATCTTTCACAATAACAGTTTTGAGATCTTCAAATGAAATAGGTCCCCGAATATGGTGCAGCAGGAGGCGCATGTGAAATGCTTCTCTGTTGTGAGGATGCACAGTGTACACTCTTCCCAAGGCATTGTCTGTCACATATCCCGGGAAGTCTGCAAGAGGTATACCTTTTTTCGGATTTGCCAGACCTTTTGACTGGCATCCCAGCGAAAATGTCTAGGCACTTCAGAATACAGCAATGTTTTTGCAAGAGGATCTGTTTTGCAGAGATCAAAAAAACGCTGTTAATGTAGTCTTTGTTGGAGTGTCTGTCAAATGTGCTGTTGGCTGTCCTGGTTTATAGTATACTCCTTGGCCTCCTTCAAGATGTACTGCCAAGTGAACAACTGTTGGATACCTTTGATGGATGGGAAAGTTAAGCAGGCGCCACACTGCCTCACTGCTACTAATGTATCGTCCTTGTTGATAATTAATTGGTAACCCCATCAAGCCTGTTCGGCATTTCATTTGCAACAGTAAACATGGCTGCATCACTTCCCTTGGTAACATAATTGCAAATCTACTTGATGCTTGTGTTTCTATGACGTACATAGGTCATTCCATCCTGTGCATATTCATGCATGTAACGGGGCCCTCCACTGAAGGATGAAGGCAGCACCACTAATTTGCCAAGATTTTCAGAAGTCACATTGTTGTCATTCCTTACTGCCTCTAATAGTACACCATAGTCCTCAGCTCTAAGTTTTGTTTGGTTGAGTCTGATGAAACGCAATCTCTCATTCTCAACCTTAGCATACATATCCACTATGTATTGCTGGAAAAGGCGCGGGCATCTGAGGAGTGTATTAAATTCGTTGACTCTTTGCATCATGCGATATGCATAGTAGTCATTGCTTGTGGCCTTGTTTACATCTTTTATGTTCAAATCATAGCCATCTTCTCCTCTAACAAATAGCAGAGGATACTGAAGTGGATCATATGACCTGTGAGTGTCTTGAATCCTTTGAAGTGGCATTTGTGAGCAACTTCTTGAATGCAGCACAATGTCTCTACGATCACCTAGCTCTCCAGCAATCATGATGCCACTTCACTAACAGATGGTGCATTGAATCTGCCTTTGTGTTCCTTTAATGGTGCTTTGCCGGAAATTTTGATTTTGTAGTCCACTTGAGTGTTATCCATAATCTCAGCAGCCATTTTAAATGACCTCACATAGCTGTTATGCTGATGCAGCATTCTTTGCAGTTTGAGGACAATGTTTCTGTCAACAGGACTGTCAAGCAAATCCAGTCGTCTTTGCACTTGCTCATCTTCTCCCAAGAAGTAAATCTGGAGATATTTGCTGTCTACAGCATTGACTGGATGAAGAGGTCCAGCATGGTGGTACACTTGGCCTTGGACCTTGAATGTTGGTGTCCACCCGTTATTCACGACAACATTAGACTTGAAGGAAGTCACGGCAAACATATTATTGAATAGTCTAATAAGTTTCACAAAGTCCTTTGATTGTGCAGTTTCACCATTCAACAGAATGCACAATGGTTCTGGTGGCTTTAGAATTGGGGGCAGTTTGACTTTACCACTGGAACAGCACATGCCTGGAGTTTCTTTGCTCAGCTGTTTCAGCTGCTCTGGGAACTCTGTGGCGGACCTGATCTGCCTGGATTTTATATATTTTTTTTTCGTATGTTATCATTGCGGGAGAGTACTCAACAACTTCCCAAAGTTTCATGCTCCTATTTACACGGGAAGTTGGATATTTAATGATTAGTCTGTTTTATATAGCTCATATTAGGAAAATACCTACATTTTGGCCCAAGGCCCCCTAGTGAGTAATAATTTTATATATTTTTTTCGCATGTTACCATCGCGCGAGGGTACTCAAAATCTTCCAAAAGTTTCATTCTTCTACTTACATGGTAATTTGGAGAATTATTGATGAGTCAGTTTGATATATGAAAAAAAACTACATTCAGGCCTCTGACCACCCAGTGAGTGATAATTTTTATTAATGTTTCGCCAGTTACCATTTTGGGAGGGTATATAACAACTTCACAAAGTTTCATGCTTCTACCTACACAGGAAATAGGAGATTTAATGATGAGCCTGATTTATATAGCTCATTTAAGAAAAAACTACGTTTGGGCCCCCGCCCACCCCCCTACCCAGTTAGTGATAACTTTATACTTTTTTCGACTGTTACCATTGCGGGAGGGTACTCAACGACTTTCCAAATTTTCATGCTTCTACCTACTCGGGAATATGAGGAATTGGTGTTGATTCAGTTTTATATAGCCCATATAAGGAAAAACCGGTTTTGGGGCACCCGGCCACCCATGAGTGGAAATGTTTACATTATTTTTCACCAATTATCGTCATAATAGTGTATTTGGCAAGTTCCCAAAAGTTTCATGCTTCTACCCTCACGGGAGGTTGGAGAATTAGTTTTGAGTCAGTTTTAAATATACGGAAAAAAAATACATTTTGGCCCCGCCCCCAGTAAGTGATAATTTATATAATTCATTTTTCTGTTGTATGGGGTTTATTTGTTTTAAAGAAACATTTCGAAACGCAATGTTTGAGCTTAAAATGTGCCCTGCTGGTTTCGTTTAAGTTATGCAAAAAGTATAAACACAGTTGCTTAGCTACAGTGTTTATGCCACCCAGGGATGGACGATATTATTGACTCCTACCCTCGCCGATAAAAGGAAAAAGCTTGATCGGACGACTGGATAAAATACATATAGAATATACAAAAAAGAAACAGTGTAAAGTAAAAAAATATGTAATTTGCAAACAAATTTTATAAAAATATATACGTAATCTTGTTAGAGGCGCAACATTAACAGACATATAAATAAACCATTTCATAACATTTAGTTCACAACAAAAAACACACACACTCACTGATTCACACATGTGCACACAAATACTTAAACGCACACCCACAGCGGTATATTAACAATTAAAATAATAACTGCTCTTTTCACTTTGTTTCCTATTTACAAATTAATATGAACTCAAACTATGACGTCACATCACATTATTTTATGGCAATAAACGCCATCTTGTTAATCTCGACACCAAAATGTTTAATATTTTTACGTCTTAATTTTCAATAATTTTTATTTTATATAGCTCATATAGGGAAAAACTACATTTTGGGCCCCCAGCCCCCAGTATCTTATATATATGGAACGAAACCTGTTTAATAACCTTTCCGGTATAATTTTGTGTACGTGTACCAAATTTCACGTTATTTGGTTGTCTGGATCTTGAGTTATAAGGGAACAGACAGACGACGGACAGACAACAAATGCGTCTTATATATATAGAGATATATATATATAATATATATATATATATATATATATATATATATATATATATATATATATATATATATATTATATATATATATATATATATATATATGTTATATATATATCTATATCTATATATTATATATATATATATATATATATAATATATATATATATATATATATATATCCTATCTATAAAAATAAAAGGCAGTTGCCTGTGCGGGTCTCGATAGCCGATTAGCCCTTCAAAATCCTTAAGTCAATGACTAGCCGAGAAAAACAAAATCTCATTTCTATATTGAACAAATTTACGGGGACGTTCAAACGAGTTATTTTTGGTGCAGTACTTTTTCCAAGACTATTTTGAGCGGTCCGCATTGGGATTTAAGTGTAGCCGTCTGCTAGAGTTGACCTCAGCAGTCAACTTTAGTGACCTTCACGGGTCACTGCAGGTTTACTCCAGCCCTCGTTGTGGTTGGAGTTCACACAGAGCGACTGACCAACTAGATCTACCCGTGTTTTACTGCACGGGGAGGTCAGTCACGTGATGAGCAGGGACACACCGGTGGGCCAGTAACACACTGCCCCTGATCTGTGTGAGTTTGAGAGTGCAACGGTAGCGTAGAGAGCGGAGTCATTTGTTCCTTGTGTATTCTTGAAAGTTCAGAAATAAAACTGATATATTTACAAAGTGAATTTTATTATTGTTTTATTAATTTAGCCACCACTCGGCTACATAAGGTCAAAAACTTTGTTTTTACGGGTTATTTAGTATAACTAAATATCTAGTATTTTTGACGTGATACACATGTATGGACGGTCGAGACGGCGGGTCACTCGACAAACCGCTTTGTGGGGGGAGGGAGGCGTGGTCTCTGGACAGACCGCGGTGTGTGTGGGAGGTTGGGTCTGTGGATAGACAACGGTGGGGGGGGTAGGGTCTCTGGACAAAGCCTCTGGTTGTAACGACGACTCGTGACGTTTCATTTTTAAATCCCTTATATTAACTTCGCGGCCGTCTCTGTCGTCATCTCATCATCTCTAGGGCGGGCGGGCGGAAAAACAAAAGTCGAAAATGACCCACTTCCCGTGATCCGATCGAGCTGAAATTTGGCACACGGGCCCGTCTGACCTAAGAATGCATCGTATCAAAATTTCAGATCGATCGAACGTAACGTAATTAAATTAATACATTTTTAGTTTATCCTTATATGAGGTATGTAATTCAAATTCACGGTTTGTTATTGTTTTTTTCACGTGAGTTTGAGTTGACGCTTTGACGACGACCGTCGTGCTGACACCCCCTCACGACCCATCCCCCGTTAAAAGACAGGGGACATTGCTCGGTGTCAGTCCGTAAATATTTGTGGCGTTGAAACATAATCAATACTTTTAATTATGACTAAAATATAAGGGATTTATAGTAGAACACTTTTTTTTACGGGTTTGTTTTATTAAATCCCTTATATTAACTTCACCGCCGTCTCATCATCTCATGGGCTGGGCGGGCGGAAAAAGAAAAGTCGAAAATGACCCAATTCCAGTGATCCGATCGAGCTGAAATTTGGCACACTGACCCGTCTAACCTAACAATGCATCGTATCAAAATTTCAGATCGATCAATCGTACCGTAATTAAATTAATGCATTTTTAGTTTATCCTTATATGAGATATGTAATTCAAATTCACTGTTAGTTATTGTTTTTTCCCACGTGAGATTTGAGTTGATGCGTTGACGCGACCCATCGAAGTACCGCGTGCTTTTGTTTACATTTTACGTGTCGCGCTACGATCGGTCAAGCAAATCGGTGACCAGACTTTTCCCCTCTCAGGGTTATGAAGCAAAGTTGAGTTAAGACAGATTCAGTCTGTATGTTTGTCGTGTTTGAAAATAATTAATACTGTTATGTCTCATATATAAGGGATTTATAGTCACAAACTTTGTTTTTACGGGTTTGTTTGATTAAATCCTTTATATTAACTCGTGGTGTCTGCGGGCGCCCGCCCTTGTCGCCAATACTTTTGATCGATTTTTAACCCACTTGCTCGTAAGCTAGCGAGCTGAAATTTTACAGGCAGTTTTGTACCGATAATAAAACAATGTATCAAAATTTCAGATCGATCGCATGTACCGTAATTAAATTATTGATTTTTTTAGATTATTTTATTTATTCCTATGTATCATGCTATTTTTTGAGATAGAGCGTCCCGTTGCGTATTATATTGAACAACCTTTCTGTCGCGCAATAAGGTGCGTATTTTATTGACAACTCTTTTTATAAACATATTCCTGATCGGTGCGCATTATATTAAACATGTTTTACGACACAACTGCAATTTTGTATTTCTGGATGGTCTGGCGCTGCGTATTATAATGAACATTCTATTAGTTACGTCTCGTACATAAAGGATTTATAGTGAAAAACTTGGTTTTGTTACGTTTTTTTTTATTTAATCCTTTCTATTAACTCGTGGTTTCTGTTTGGTTGATTGTTTACTTGCTTGCTTGTCGCCAAAACTTTGGATCGATTTTTAACCCACTTTCTCGTAAGCTAGCCAGCTGAAATTTTGCAGGCAGTTTTTTACTGATGATAAAAACGATGTATCAAAATTTCAGATCTATCGCATGTATCGTACTTAAATTATGAATTTTTAGATTATTTTATTTATCTCTATGAATCATGTTATTTTTTGGATACAGTGTCGCGGTGCGTATTATATTGAACAACCTTTCTGTCGCGCAATAAGGTGCGTATTTTATTGACAACACTGTTTATAACATATACCTGATCGGTGCGCATTATATTATCTTATCTTTTCTTATCTGTTTACAGACGCTCCTTCTATACAGAAGATTATTGCGTCCTACGCTTATCTATGGTTTGTGTTTAGTCCTGCATTTTTATTAGAGATTTAAATGTTGATAAAGTGTTGGTTTTCCTGGATTCTTCAGGCAACCCATTCCACGCCCGAATTCCGGACGGGAAGAAGGAAAACTTGTATGTGTTTGTTCTTGCATACGGAATAAGAAAGGTGTTTTTATCCTTATGTCTATCTGAGGGTTGTATTAAGTTATCTTTGTGTTGTATTTCTAAATTAGAATTAATTGCTTTATGTATGATTACTACTTTGCTCTTGGTTCTTCTATCCTCTAGTGTTTCAAGGTTTAATGATTTAACTAATGGTGTTATTCTTGTCAGTTTCGAATATTCTCCAGTAATGAATCTGGCAGCTCTTTTTTGAATTTGTTCTAGTTTATCAATGTTTTCTTTGGTGGATGGGTCCCATACAGAAGATGCATATTCTAGTACAGGTCTCACCAAAGTGAGGTAGCATTTTAGTTTTATATCTCTATTACATTTGTTAAAAGTTCCTTTTTATAAAGCCTAAGGTTTTGTTTGATTTTTTAATAACTTCATTGACATGGGGATTCCATGATAGTTTCTCATTTATTAAGACTCCTAAGTATTTTGCATCTTTAGTTTGGGTCAGTTCTTTTCCATGAATGTAATATTTTGAATTTATTTGTTTCTTTTTCTTTGTTACGCTTAACAGTTGACACTTTTCTGGGTTGGAAAGACATACTCCAGTTAGTTTCCCATTTTATCAATTCATCTAAGTCTTTTTGTAAAATTTTGCTATCTTGTTCTGATTTAATTGTTCTATAGATTATACAATCATCAGCAAATAACCTAACTTTTGTACCTGTTGAGATGTTGTTGGGTAAATCATTTATATAAATTAAAAAGAGTAAGGGACCTAGCACAGTTCCTTGTGGAACTCCTGAGTTAACCTTTATTGGTGCAGATTTAGATCCATTAATTATTACAGTTTGCTCCCTGCCCAAAAGGAAGTCTTGGATCCAGTGATGTAAGGAACCTGAGATTCCAAAGTAGTTAAGTTTTTTAAGTAAACTAAGGTGGTGAACTTTGTCAAATGCTTTTGAGAAGTCTAGTAATATTGTATCTATTTGATCATTTTTGTCCAAGCCTTTTGATAGTTCATCTATTAAACCTATTAATTGTGTTTCACATGATCTGTTTTTTCTAAAGCCGTGTTGATGTGGGCATAGGGCATTATATTTGTCAAGGTGGTTAACTATTCTACTATATATTATGTGTTCTAGTAATTTACAGGTGATACTAGTAAGTGATACAGGCCTGTAATTACCAGGGTCTGATTTATCCCCTTTCTTAAAGAGTGGAATTACGTTAGCTAATTTCCAATCCTGGGGCACTTTACCCTGGTTTAGAGAGGCTTGAAAGAGAACTACAAGGATTGGGGACAGTTCATTGCTTAGTTCTTTTAATAATCTTGCAGGCAAATCATCTGGGCCAGTAGCTTTGTTTATTTTTAAGTTTTTTAGGAGTGAATGTATACCTATCTCATCTACAGTTACGTTACCTATTTCCTCCATTTTATTTAAATTTATTAAAACTTCCTTGTCGCCTGAGGCAGAAAAAGATGATGCAAAATATGTGTTAAGGATATTAGCTTTAGTTTCATTATCATTATAGGTTTTATTATTTGAGCCTTTTAGTGTGGCTATTCCTGAAGGTTCCATTTTTTTAGATTTGATAAAGGACCATAAGTTTTTATTGTTATCTTTGGTAATTACATTGTTTATATACTCATTTTGGAGGTTTCGACTAAGTTTTTGTGTCAAGTGTTTAATCTTTAAGTATTTTTTGTGTATCCTATATGAATAGGTAGCTTTATATTTCTTAAATAAGTTCTCTTTTAGTTTGCATAGCTTTTTCAATCTAGAATTGAACCAGCATTTGTTAATTTTATTTGATGTTAGTTTTGTTGGAACATTCTCATCCATTATAGTTTTTAGATTTGTTTTTATATCTTTCCAAATTTCTTCTACTGGGCTATTTGTGTTAAATTTACTTAGGAAAGTTTGTTGGAAGTTAGCCGCTGATTGGTGTAGTTTTATTGAATTACATTTATTCCAAAGATAGATTATTCTTCTAGGTATCTTATTAATTTTAGTTTTTATTGTATTGGTGACCCTAACAATATCATGGTCGGACAGTCCTGGAATTATTTTATAGTCTAACACTAGTCCTGGTCTATTTGTTAGGAATAAATCCAGTGTTTTATTTTTCCTTGTTGCTGTTTTTACTATCTGTTCTAGGTTTATGTTGTTTATAGTGTCTAAAAAGTGTTCATTAATTTCTTTGTTAGTTTGATGGTTATCAATTGTATAATTTTTCCAATTTATATCTGGAAGATTAAAGTCCCCCATAATCCATAGAACTGCATTTTTATTATTCTCTTTTATGAAAGTTAATTGACTACAAAGATTGTTCATGTATTCTAGGTTTGTATCCGGAGGTCTATATATACTGCCTACAATAAGTGGGGATGAGTTTGGTGTAATTATTTTACAATAAATAGACTCTATATTAAAATTTGGCTGTGTAGTAATTTCTTCAGCTATGATATTTGATTTAATTGCAAGTAGCACTCCTCCATAATTGTCTGGTCTGTCTTTCCTAAAAATATTATAATTGGTGTTTAAAATCTCAGAGTTATATATGTTGGGGTTCAACCAAGTTTCAGAACCAGCAATTATGTCTGGTTCTTCTGTTTTTATAAGTAGTTCTAAATCTGGAATTTTATTTTTTAAGCTTTGGAAATTAACTATTAGTGTTTTGAGAATGTTTTGATGATTATTATTATTAGATTTTTATGGGTAATTTTATGGGTTTGTGTGGTAGGTTTCACTTTATCTAGTGGTTTATTTATAAAAGTATTAGCCAAAACACTGTAAGAGTTTGTGGTGATAAGGTCCTTATAGTTAAATAAATCTGAACTGATTTGGGGCAACCCACAATGTATGCAGTGCCAAGATGCATATTTATTTCTTACGCCTATTGCTTTGTGCTTTGGTGTGTTAGAATGCAGGCATGCAATGTGGTACCATTCATTGCAGGTGTCACACTGAATGGTTCCTTGTTTGGTAGTGCATGCCTTAATACAAATTTGACATTTAGATGATACTGGGCCTGGGTTAAGTTCTATGTCGCCTGAGAGGAGCAAAATTAAGATTAAGTGTTTTTGCTTATATCTACATATTTTATGTTTCCATTGTTTGAAGGAGATTTCCTTTATTGTGCTTAAGATAGAGGTGTAGTCAGTGTGCTTTGTGTTGTGGTGGTTTATAATTATTGATATATTACTCTGATTTTTAGGATGTTTGTTGGTTGACGTTAATGTCCTTAAGGTAGTGTGGTTATTACTAAGACTAAGATGAAAATTCTCATTTTCGGGTTAGTGTTAGACTAGGTTTAATTTTAAGGCTTAAGTTTAAGACTTAAGACTATTTAATTATTACTATTACTAATTACTATTATTATTATTATTATGATACTATAAGTTATGTATAATTTTGTTAAAGTGTGTTTAATTGTTCTAATTTGATTAAGTTCAATTAAATTTAAATATGAATTCTACACCTAGTAATTAATTTATTTGGAAGGTATATAAAATTGGTGATTTTATGTTATGTACACAGTTACGATTAGGAGAGTTCAAAATTAATAACAATAACAATAAAAATGGCCGCCTACATAACTACTTAAGATTTTAGTAATTTTAGTAAAAAATAATATTATTAAACAGCTAAAATTATTATAATTTGGTTAATTAAAGATTAGTTAAGGGTTTGAAAAGAATTAAGTATTATGAAATTAGGCAAATATATGAAAATATATGAAAACTTAGCTCTAGTAGAAATAGTGACCGCTCACAAACCGGAAGTCGTAAATTTTTTTGATTAAACATGTTTTACGACACAACTACAATTTTGTATTTTTGGATGGTCTTGCGCTTCGTATTATAATGAACATTCTTTTAGTTACGTCTCGTACATAAAGGATTTTTAGTGAAAAACTTGTTTTTTTTATTTTATTTTGGAGTCAGTTGCTGTGGATGTCGTGATGTCCTACCATGAACTTCACAGGTCGCCCTACACTTATTCATGTCCTTGGACGGGCTTTGTTGCTAGTATATATATAAAAATCAAACTTTGCTTGTTAGCGGTGTTTTGGTTTTTAATTATGACGCATACATTTTTACATTGATTGATGGATCTCGACCAAACTTGGCAAATATATGCATCATTATTTAGGTCAAAATATAGAGGTGTTTTTAACTTTACATCACTCACCGTTTAGAAAGGGGCCCCCTATAAATTTTTTAAATCAAATTGCGTATAAATGGGATGAAATTTTTGATAATTGCTATTATTTTAATTAACCGAGAGCTATGGTTCTTATATTATTCTATACTTCTACAAATAAAACATTTCTTCGAGCTTTTTATTTAATTTTTTTCTATAACTCAATATGAACCATTTAAAATTGTTTAAAAATGTATAAATCGGCCAGAATTCATTTTGTAAAGACCGAAAGTCTATTTTAATTTGTTTTCATGTAGGCCTATTATTTAATTTTCCATATTTTTCATTTTCGAATATCGAATAGTAATATAATTTGGATTTGTTTTTAAAAACAACTATGATTTCGTTGTTTTTTTCTGTACTTTTCTAGAAGTGAATTCAGAAAAAAATATAAATATGCCCTGAAATCATGATTTTACGACAGAAAGTTTATATTATTTTGTTTTAGGGTAATATTTACTATTTATTTTATCTTTGAATAAAACTATAATATTGATTTAATCGAGTTATTTACTATTTATTTAAACTTCAACCTCGAAAAACACTATCGTTTGGATTTCATCAAAGCATTCAGAGCAGGATTCGAATTTTTTTAAAAGATAAGTTAAGTAAAGTTACAGTTAAGATGTCTTAAACAAATTACTCTAGGCGTCATAATGTATACTCCGTTCTATTTCCATAGTATTTTCATAATCATATTTATTAATATAATATAATTTAAATAAATTACTAATTCTACTAAATTTAATAATCAAGTTACTATAAAATTACTACCCTTTAAACACATATATTGATATATTAATATTAATAATATAAAGGATTCTTCCAAAATGAGATACATTTAACGGATTTGATAACATTTATGAAGGCACTTTTGTATTCCTTGCACGAAATTTATGAAGCTTTTTTTTTAAATCAGGTTGTCAGAATTGCCAGAGAAACGTCAAATGCTACTTCATTGTGAACAAAGACTGCAGATTAGCTGGAAAATCACAGTGCAGCAAAATCATAAGTTCTATTATTGTTTTATCTAAATTTTAACATACAAATTTTTAAAAATACATTTTCTTATATTTATTCCGATTTCAGATACTTTACGCATACGATAATGCAAAAGATCGGTGCATTTCTATTGGAATCACATTACAAAAAAAAACAGGCTTCCAAAATTGCATGAGGAGCCTGCGCAAAGTCAAGTGCCACTGCAGTGTGAACATGGACTGCGGCACTAAGATCGTAAGTTCCATTATCGTTGTAGACTATCTAACTTTTAACTTATACATTTAAAAAAATACATTTTAAAAAATTTCTTCCGATATCAAATAATTAAAGATTGGTGCATATTTATTTAAATTACGATGAACAATTTTAAAAAAAAGAGGTTTCCAAAATTGCATGAAATGCCTGACTGGAGAAAAAGAACATCAACGGTGTCAGAGACACCAAAACTTTGAGAGTAACTTCGAAAAAGAAGAGAACAGTACATTTTAGAAAGCAGAAAAATGTGAGTTACAACTTACCAAAAGGAGAGAACAGGACAGTGCACCACTTTATTTAGGGTTTATTTAAAGTATTCTAGAATATTCTAAAGTTTATCAATTCAGCATCGCTGTTACTGTTTCGCCTGTTTTACTGGGACAAGTTTTTAAGTCTTACCCCCATTATTGTTCAAACTTTGAATGTAATATTAGTCTTATTATTCACTTGATTTCAGTATGATGTAAAATATTCTAGAAGCCACTGTAACTTCGTATCTGTTATTTAAAACAGATTTTAATTAGATTCGATTTAAGGTCGTATCCAATTGTTTGTTTTTAAAAAAAATGATTTTAAGTTTGGTAAACCTCAAGGGATAGAATTTCAAAAATATTCTAGAAAATTCAAAGTTTCAGTTTTGCAAGATCTCCGTTGATTGTTAGTCTCTTTTATTGGGACACGTTTTAAAATTGTAGCCAAATTATTTTCAAGTCTATGATGTCCTGTACATTTATTATTCACTTGATTAGGGTATAATTTAAAATATTCTAGAAACTTTTGTGGCTTATTTGATTTTTTATAACATCCGCTGTAATTTATAACAAATATAAATAGAATAAGTTTTAAAGTCTTATCCAATTGTTTTTCTAACTTATTTTTGGTTTGAGACTTCCCGTAGAAAGAATGGGTTTCATCCAGAGACCCTTTTTTAACTTCAATGAATACTGGTTTTTGCTCTAATGTGAGAGAACCCAGAATGGGATCCCAAAATGTAATTGGATCATACTGGCGTAAATAAACCAAACTAAAACATGGGATCCCATCAGGGAAAGGGATCATCTTGGGGTAAGGAATTCGTCAAATCATGGGATTCCTTTATGCATGGGGATAATAGTGGAGAAAAGGATTCGACCAAGAAGTTGATTCCATTATGCAATAGGATACTACTGGAATATGTGATCCCACCGATGTATCACATTGGAAAAATGGAGCACATCACAAATGGGATCCCATTATGCAAAAGGATTGGGGAAAACGGATTCTAACAAAAATGGGACCCCTTTACGCAACGGGATAATATTTAGCTATGTGATCCCATCAAAGTATGGTATTTTATAGGGGAAATGGATTTATTTCTAGAATGGGATACCATTACGCAACGGGATCATAATGGGTAATTTAATCTAAAAAACAACATGGAATCTTATAGGGGAAAGGGATTTCAACTAGTACGATATCCCACAAATCAGAAAGGGATCCTATTGGAATGTAGACAAGCAATTAGAAACAAGTTTATTATCATGGATGTTTACATCAAACATGTATATTACAGTAAAATGTTGAGTTGTTTTAATTGAATATTCAATTAATTCTATTTGTAATACTTAAAATATAAGATGAATTTTTAAGTCAATTAGAGTTATAAAGTAGTGTGTTTGTATGTATTAAGTTTTTTAAATCTTTGTATGTAAAATAATTTCATGTATTTATATCTCATGTATAAATTTAATTATTTTTTCTTATATAAACATTGAAGGTTTTCAGAAACATAATAATATTGTGTGTTTATTTCCAAAATTATAAATAGAATAAAAATTTAAAAAATAATTCAACTACTTTTGTTTCTCTTTATTACAATTTTGAAAATTATAGAGTAGTTTGTATAATCAATTTACAAATAGATTGTGGTATTTTAGTATTTCTTCCTAGGCATAATGGCTATACAAATTACTAATATACTGAATGATATCTCCTCGTAGATTAAGTGATGCAAATAAAGTGTATCAACAGTGGATAGTATCCCGAAAAGGGATCCTATTGGATTGTAGACAAGCAATAGCCTTAGGAAACTATTTTCCAATCGACCATAGTAAATGGGATTCGCACAGATAATGATATTTTAGTGTCTACTAGGCAGTTTAGTAATATCATTTAGTGACAAAACGTTGTTATAAAGTGGGAACCACAATACAGGCCTGGTGAAATCGGATATATCAGCTAGTATATGTCTATACTCTATACTAATAAAAGGCAAAAGACCTGACTCCCACACTGACTCATCACTAATTCTCCGAATTCCAGTGTATGTAGTAGCATGAAACTTTGGGAAGTTGTTGAGTACTTTCTTACGACAAAAAATGGCGAAAAAAATTTTAAAATTCCCGCTCGTGGGGGGCCGGGGGGGGGGCCAAATTAAGTTTTTTTTCCATAAATGGGCTATATAAAAATTGAAAATCACTAATTCACCTATTTCCAGTGAAGGTAGAAGCGTGAATCTTTGGGGAGTTGTTGAGTAAACTTCCGCCATTGTACCAGTCGAAAAAAATGTTTAAATTATCACTTACTAAGTGCCGGGGGCCCAAATGTAGTTTTTTCCTATTATGAGATATATAAAAATTTAAAATCACTAATTCTCCTATTTCCCTAGTAGATAGAAGCATAAAACTTTGGAAAAATTTTGAGTATGCGTCCGTGATGGTAACAGACGAAAACAATATGTAAATTATCACTTTTTGGGGGCAGGAGGCAAAAATGTAATTTTTTTCTTATATTAAAAACTGACTCATCACTAATTCTCAATTTTTCTATGTAAGTAAAAGCATGAAACTTTTGGAAGTTTTGAGCATACTCCCACGACGATAATTAGTAAAAAGAATTTTAAAATTCCCACTCCTGGAGTCCGGGGGCCAAAATGTAGTTTTTTTCTTAAATGAGCTATATAAAAATTGAAAATCACTAATTCTCCTATTATCAGTGTAGATAGAAGCATGAAACTTTGGGAAATAGTTGAGTGCACTCTCATGACGATAATTGGCAAAAAAAATTTCAAATTTCCTCTCATGGGGGGGCCGGGGGCACAAGTTAAGTTTTTTTGCTCAAATGAGCTATATAAATATTGAAAATCACGAATTGTCCTATTTCCCGTGTAGGTAGAAGCATGCAATTTTAGGAAGTTGTTAAGTACAGTTCCCTGATGGTAACAGGCGAAAAACAAATATTTAAATTATCACTTAATGGGGGCCGGGGGTCCAAATGTAGTTTTTTCATATATAAAGTCTGACTTATCACTAATTCTCCAACTTCCCATGTAGGTAGAAGCATAAGACTTTGGGAAGTTGTTGAGTACCTACCCACGATGGTTACAGGCGTAAAATGTTTTTTCACTCACTGGGAGATGGGGGCCTAAATGTTGTTTTTTCATATATAAAGACTGACTCATCATTAATTCTCCAACTTCCCGCGAAGGTAGAATCACAAAACTTTGGGAAGTTGTTGAGTACACTTCTGCGATAGTAACAGGCAAATAAAAATATTTAATTTATCATTCACGGGGTCCCAATTGTAGCTGTTTCACCTTATATTAGCTAAATAAAATTTGTTTATACTTTGGACACTGTAAATGAATTTTGTAAAAGCTTGGAATAAAAAAAGCTTGATTGTCTATATAAAAAAAAAGGGCATTAAAATTTTATTTTTATTTTCTGGAGCAGAGGGCCTCTAATCTCAATTTCGTAAACTTTTCAGAAATTGTAACAATTTGATTTCACACAATTTTTTATAGAAATATTGACAACAAATATATCCATCCTGATCCACATTGAAACGAACTGTTGTTTTGAACTTTACATCTAAACTGATAGGGCCCCCGTGCTCTTATTTTTTTAAGCCGTATAAATAGTATTCTATTCATCCCACGGCCATTAAAATTTGGGAAGCTTTTGAGCACGCTCTCGCTAAGTTTTCTGTCATTAATTTTTTTTTAAACACCCCATATTAGGGGCCGGGGGCCCGTAATGCCATTTTTATCATGAGTTATATCAAAGATATTTTAAACAATCGCTGCTAGCAAAGGCGTAGCTATGGTTGGGGATGATGGTCTAAATTCTAAAGTCGCACAAATTAGTGTCAGAAATTATTTTACATTAAATATCACGCCGCGCCATGTAAGTGTGGTTAAGCCCCGGAGCCCCGAAACTCCTACAAATTCCTAGCTACGCCACTGGCTACTAGATATATGGATGAAATTATTGACCAAATTTCGTTGAAAAAAAAATTCTTTAGGGTGATGAACTCCTAACTTCTGTTTCTTTGAGGCCGGGGCCCAAAATAATATTTTCGTAATTTTTTTAAAGCGTTATTTCCCATTAGATTTTAAATAATTTAAATTAGTATTCACACGTATCTCTATAATGACCTGGATTTAAATCTTCAGGTCCTATAAGATATGCTCATCCTGCACCCATTTTTCACGGGTCATTTAATGTAATTTAACTCCTCATTTGACTTTACACGACCTTGACAAATATTGACAAACAAGTATATTCATCATGATCCAGATTGAAATCTATTGGTGTATTGAAATGGTGTTACGCGGGTTCTCAACGCAAACTGAAATCCCAATTGTCCGCTGCAAAGCACGGGTATTTTGCTGGTATATATATATATATATATATATATATATATATATATATTATATATATATATATATATATACTAGCGTATCACCCGTAAAAAATGACGGAAGTTTTCAGCTGAAATCTAATTATTGTGTAAAAATGCACTTTTTTTAGGGCGCATACAGCGCCGACCTTTGTTTTTTTTTATTTTATAATTAACCAACATCAAATCCTCTTTTTAAATCCTTTATATTAACTCATGGTGTCTGTTTGAACCCTTGATTGCTTGCTTGAATGTCGGTCGCTAAAACTTTGGATCGATTTTTAATCCACTTCCTCGTAAGCTAGCGAGCTGAAATTTAGCAGGCAGTTTCGTGGCGATGATAAAAACTAAGTATCAAAATTTCAGATCGATCGCATGTACTGTAATTTAAATTATTGATTTTTAGATTATTTTATTTATTCCTATGTATCATGTTATTTTTTTGAGATAGTGTCGCGGTGCGTATTATATTGAACAACCTTTCTGTCGCGCAATAAGGTGCGTATTTTATTGACAACACTTTTTATAAACATATTCCTGATCAGTGCGCATTATATTAAACATGTTTTACGACACAACTACAATTTTGTATTTTGGATGGTCTTGCGCTGCGTATTATAATGAACATTCTTTTAGTTACGTCTCGTACATAAAGGATTTATAGTCAAAAACTTGGTTTTTACGTTTTTTAAAAATTAAATCCTTTATATTAACTCGTGGTGTCTGTTTGTTTGAACCCTTGATTGCTTGCTTGATAGTCGGTCGCTAAAACGTTGGATCGATTTTTAAACCCACTTCCTCGTAAGCTAGCGAGCTGAAATTTTGCAGGCAGTTTTGTGGCGATAATAAAAACAATGTATCAAAATTTCATATCGATCGCATGTACGGTAATTAAATTATAGATTTTTTAGATTATTTTATTTATTCCTATGTATCATGTTATTTTTTGAGATAGAGCGTCGCGGTGCGTATTATATTGAACGACCTTTCTGTCGCGCAATAAGGTGCGTATTTTATTGACAACACTTTTTATAAACATATTCCTGATCGGTGCGCATTATATTAAACATGTTTTACGACACAACTACAATTTTGTACTTTTGGATGGTCTTGCGCTGCGAATTATAATGAACATTCTTTTAGTTACGTCTCGTACATAAAGGATTTATAGTCAAAAACTTTCCGCAGCCCTAAAATATATATATAAAACTTTGTTTGCGTAGGGTGGGTCGGCTTTTAGTTGTGACAAATACGTTTTTACATGGGTTGATGGATCTCGTCCAAACTCGGCAGATATATCCATCATTATCCAGGTAAAAATATAGAGGGGTTTTAACTTTACACCAATCACCGTTTGGGGAGGGGGGCAATTTAATTTTTTGATAATATAGCTAATATAAGGGAAAAAATGCTTTTTCGTATGTCTACCGGTTCGATTGACGGATCTAGACCAAACCCAGAGTTTAAAAAGTTCATGAACCTTATATTACTAGTATATGGAAATAAACCCATAATACCCACTCATTTGGGGCCGGGGACCCTAAATGTTGTTTTTTTCTAATATGAGCTATACAACAATTATTTTAAACATTTTGCCAATGTGTAAATGGGTGGATCTTGACCAACCTTGGTATATAAGAACTTGATGGCCCCATATTACAATACTACAGGGCATTGAACTTCTAATGTTTATTCTTTAGGGGCCGGACGCCCCATATTCACTTTCCTTATATAAACTTTGGAAAAAAATACCTTACCATAACTTGAAATAACAATATTAGTTTTACAAATAAATTCAACTTTAGGGGAAGTTCTTAGTCGGGGCTTATGTGGATACAGGTTTCTGAATGTACATAATTTTTCTTATAAATATTATTATCCACTTTATTCTACAATATTCTAGAATATTACTTATTTTAATTTTTTGCTGGGTCACCTTTATTTTGTCACCGATTTTAGCTGGACGAATTTTGAAACTTTTAGGGTTCTGTTTATAAGACTATGAATTAAAAAGTTATCATATTAAGCGTGGTTCACATTTACAAATTGTTATCAAAATATTGTCTTGTCACAACATTGAAATTCTTTTTGTATTAATACGCTTCCTTCATAACACGTGAACAAGCACTAAAAAAACAAACTTCAAAGTTTATCGATGGAGGCAATGTTTATATTAACTATGACGTCACCATAAAAATTGCTTAAAATCAAACAAATTTTCATATCATCAAGAATAATATCCCATTACAGCAAAAAATCAGATTGCTTATGATTATCAGATAAAATATTAGTTTATTAGAAAAGAAACTCGTTAAATAATTATTTAATAAGTGCTTATACTGTAATATGATTACTATACTGATGATTCTGCTATTACTAATAAGAAAGACTTTATAGTAAATTGAAATACATCTAAATACTAATACTGTATGTATGGCATCTGTCCGTCTACGAAAGACGATAGATTTATCTTTATTATCTGCAGCTCTTTGTGTGGCTGATGAGACCAATCCTTGAATGGCAGTCTCTTCTGCATGACACACACACGAAAGCAGTGGGGCAGTGTTTCCTGGCCTTTCTCCTCGCTCTTTTCCCGACTGCTTCTGCCCTAGTTTGCTCCTCTGCTCTTAGTGATCCTTCTTTCACTATAGCCCGCCACATGGATCTATCCTCTGCCAGGTTTTCCCAGTTTTGTATATCAATGTTGGCTACTTTCATGTCTCTCTTGCATATGTCCACGTATCTGAGACATGGCCGACCAACCGACCTTTTCCCTGTCGCCAGCTCGCTGTAGAGCACATCCTTGGGTATGCGACCACTTTGCATCCTCTTGACGTGTCCAAGCCAACGGAGGCGTCTTTGGCTTAATATTGCTGCAATACTACTCATGCTTGCTTGAGCCAGGACCTCTGTGTTGGGGACTTTCTCTTGCCATTTGATGTCTAGGATGCGGCGCAGGCATCTGAGGTGGAAGCTATTGAGCCTTCTTTCATGCCTGGTATAGGTGGTCCAAGACTCGCATCCATAGAGGAGTGTGCTCAGTACGCAGGCCTGGTATACCTGCAGCTTAGTCCTTGCTGTGAGTTTGGCATACTAATACTAATGATACTGTTAATATGAATGACTATAACTCCTGACACCGTAAGACATCGAAGCTGAAAATATTTCTTAGAAAGATATTTTTTTTAAAAAGAATACAGTGTGGTGTAGGCCATAATTAATTTCTATTTTATTTCTTTTTAACTGAAATATGCATCTAGCTAGTTTAGATGTGTCCGTAACCTCGTTAGTCGATTGCTAGAAAATTCAGTTATGTTAATAGTTGAATTTGAAATACTACTAAATTTGAACCAGTCAGACAGAATGGCATTGTCTTTACGTTTAATGCACACAAAAAAATGTAATTTTAAAAATAAACATATAACGTAGGACATATTAATTGAATAGTCAGTATAAAAGGAGTGTCTGTAAATTTATTTAAGGTAAAAAATAAATTAATTAACTTAAAAAAACATGGGCCATTGATTTCTCACCTAAAGAAGTTTTCATATATTTCACTAGTCAGTTACCAGTGCCATGTAAGAAAAAACCTAGTTTAGGCCTCTAGACTTTATTCATCTTATCTTAACATAGGGTCCGACCATAAATGGTGTCACGCACCTAGTGGGGATGGGCAACGCCGGACTAACACTCCGCTTTTCGCGCAAATGCACTGAGTAAAAAAAATCGAGGGGCGCACAAATCATTTTATGGAAATGCGGAGGAGCGATCCAAAAACATAAATTAAAAAAAAACAAGTACCAAAAATGAGGCTATAAAAACTTTTTTTTCATTTTATAGCATATAAAATTATCCTTTTAAATAATATACGATTCATAACTATTACATTATAAAGCTAAAATTGGATTTTAACCCGTGCTGTAGAGTGTTCATGACGAGAGGATATATCGTTCTTTCTACGTCGCAGTTGGTGTAACGAGTATATTTTTGCCCAGGGAAAAAGTATTTTAAAATTGCAAAATTGGCGCCCCCAACCCTTTCCTTCAAATTTTACTATGATATAACGTTGTAATCCTCATTTTCCACCCCTACACATTGGAGCCTGGGGAAAATATTTACCTCACTGCCACACATTGTTATGACTTGGACCGGTTAAATGTAAAAGGGTCTAACTTTGATTTCCCTTCGGATACGAGCGATATAAGACATCTTAGCAATAAATAGAAAATTACCATAAATGTTTAGAGCATTCTGTAGCTAAAGATTATGTTTTGTTTTTTTTCCTCTATTGCAAACTTTTAGCAATGGTTACATCTTTGTTAGCAAACAATGGTTATGGAGATTGGCAGCATGTAGTACAAATCCTAAAAAATCATGAACAAAAAAATTAAAGGTGAAAGTCATGTCTCGAATTAAGTGTTTATTTTAAACTTCACATACAATAGATGCTACTTCTCAAAAAAGATTTCGGAATGCATAGAGCCATCATGGGATGCTGTTTTTCAATTGCTATTTTTGATGTACAAACTTATTCAATAGCTGCTTTGCATTTAGGGATAGCAAACTCTATTTATATGAAAATGATCAGAGGCGTCACTAGGGTTGATGTCACCCAGTGTGGTAGCTCATGGTGTCACCCCCTCATGACTTACCCCACAGACCTCTTCCGAGCCTTCCAGTGTAAAATAACGGGAACATATAGAATTTTAATTTTTTGTATCTTCCCTTGTGATGGTGCGGTTCGCACCGCCTGGTGACGCCTCTGAACATGATAATGGAATATTTTTTAATCTAGTCCATCTTTTAGCTGTTTTTTTTAAATTCATCAGCATGGATATGACATCTGCAATTTACCTCTGCCTTTACTCATTTATGCTTCTTTCGAGAAAACTTGTCATGATTTCCTGTAGTGGGGCGAAATGTGAAGTATTACGCTGCATTTGAGACAGATGCCTTTGAAAAATTAACACCTTTTCTCCAAAGGCCTTGATATGTGAATATATATTGGATTTAATTACCACTGCTGTTCGCCCTTGAAGATTTATGTTAAGAGAGTTTAGATGTCTTGCCACATCAACTAAAAATGCAAAATCTGCCAACCAAGCAGGATCAGATTGTTCTGGAATCGGTTGTTTCTTATTTACCACGATAAATAGCCCCGTGTCTTATTTAAGTGTGTAGAGGCGCTAAAGTGCTGTTCCCCGACCGAGCCATCTTATACTACTGCGACACACAAAATTTTCTTAACATCCATGGATGTTAAAAAGAAACTGCTAAACTGGCGAGGACACAATCACATCTAAGGTATTTGGCACAAAAAACTTGTTGGTGAACGATACATTGAAGTTTAAATTTTTTGCCTGCCTCTTCGCTGAGTTTGTTACAGACTAGTTTTGTTTGTCAACTGTGCTCACCAGACATGGCAGGGGCACCATCAGCAATAGATATAGAGATTGATTACTAGGTAATTTAACGTCATTTACAGCAGACAAAAATAATAAACGAAATTTTTAAAAAGTGATTTGAAACATGTTTATTTTCAAATAGAAAATACGGCCTTAATGGGGAGGGGGCAAAGCTTTGTGACGTCATATATTAGGGGGGTCTAAGTTTTTGTGACAACGTGTGACGAAAATGGGGTGGGGGGAAGCGGCCAAAATTGAGTGACGTCATTTATGAACGGCTCCATGGGGGCGCAATTTTTCACTTTTGAACGGAGTGTTTCAAAGGCTAAGTCTGGCCCTGGGATGGGAGTCGGCCATTTGTGACGAATACTGACGAGGGGGACGGGGTGTTTAAGAAAATGAGGTCACATCAAAACGCGCAACTTTAAATAAATTTCCACTTAAATATTTGATTGTTTCCAAGTTATTTAATGACGTTTTACATGGGTTTCACGCGTGTTGCGACATTAGAATGCAGCATGACACTAAACACATATTTAAATAAAAAAAAAGTGATTTGAAACATTTGAAAATATAATAAAAAAGTGCTTTTATTGGGGGGGGGCAAAGTTTTGTGATGACATTTTGGAGGGGGAGAGTCTAACTTTTTTGTTACACGGGGGGAAGGGGTAAAAAATGCGGCCAAAATTGCGTGACGTCATTTATGGATGGCCCCGAATTACAGTACAAAAGCTTCTTCCACACACAATATATTATCTGCTACAGACGCTCCTTTTATACAGAAAATTATTCCGTCATATAACTGTCTACGGTTTTTAAATAGTTTTCCATTTTTATAAGGGATTTAAATTGTTATAATTTATTAGTTTCCCCATTTTGTTCACACAACACATTTCACATATAATTTCCAGAAGAGAAAAAAAGGGATTTATTTGTGTGTGTGTGTTATTATTAGTATTATTATTATGCAAATGGAACAAAAAATTTTATACCCATGTCTACATCAGGGTTTTTCTAGGTAATTGTTTTATTGTATTTCCAAGTTAGAATTTAAACATTATTGCAGCTCTACTCTTCGTTCTTCTACCCTTAAATGTATTTATATTTAGTGACTTAACTAATAATGTTACTCTTGTAAATTTAGAATATTCTTTAAAAATGAATCTGGGCTACTCTTTTTTTAATTGGTTATAGTTGATGTAATTGTAAGATTTTTTTGGCAGATGGGAACTATAATTAATATAAAGAAAAGTCATATTAATTATTCTAGTATGAGTCTCATCAATGTAAGGTGACATGTTAGTTTAAATTTATTCTTATTTATTCAAAAATTTATTTTTAATTTTATGTAAAACCTAAAATTTTGTTGCATGTTTAAATTTATTCATTAACGTCAGGATTCGATGATAGTGTTTCAATTGAATTCTACTCATATGTACTTTGCATCATCAGTTATTACAGTTAAGCTAATCACTCACTTCAGTGATTTACTGTAATTAGAAGTTATATACTTAATACGATATTCCTTGCTGGAATTGCGAAAAAGGCTAAAATTTAACTATTATATTAATATACACTAAAAATATACAAACAGTAATACTACTGTTAATATTTCTAATGTATTTTGCGCATTTATAAAACTGCACTGTCAAAATAAAAACCTAATTATCATTTGTATAAATAAGACATTTATGAAATTAAACAAAATGTTTTATCTAAATGTAAAAATACAGTAGAATCTATTATTAGAAAAATCATGCTAGTTACATTCTTAAATGACAATGAATCCATATTTGTTAAAATATAACCCATATAACTTTGAAACTCATCTATATGCTAATTCTATTTAAACTATCAGGTCTATATTTACTTTTATTATTGTTTTTCTTAAGAAGATTTTTTTTTAAAATAGGGACTTGCTTGCATGATTTTTGTTTGAACCAGACATGCTTTTAAAAGTAACCAGAACATGCATAGCCATCTGCACATAATTTTTTTATTTTGTTGGGAGTGATATGTATTATAAATTGTATACACATATTTAAGATTAGGAAAATTTGCACACAAAAAATAATTGTAAGTTATATTTATCAATAAAGTAACATTTTATTCAATGGTTTTAATGACATATATTAACAACAATTACAGTAAAAGGAATAGGATGTAATCAATTTAATCAAATTTTATGGGTACTGCAGGATGCAAACTCAAAGAAACTAAAATACATTTTCCTTTTTTTAAATTTTACAAGGGATAGAATTACACTTTGATTAGAGCACCTGAAACATTTATACATAAATTTTCTATACATATAGTATATCTTTAATAAATCATTAGGCTCAACAGCTAGAAGACAAAGGTTTTCATGCCCTAACCACTTTAATGTAAAAATAATAATATTCACAATAGTTCTTTTAAAAACTATTTTATGAAACAATTTAGTCATTATAAAAATTATTTTAAAAATACTTTTTAACAAGATTAATAATTAATATCAGAAATTTATAAAAGGAAACCTTAAGTCTTTAAGTTACCCATTCTACAACTAACATAAACATAATACTGTAAAGTAGCAACTGTTAAAAAACACAAAAGTTAATTTTAATTTCAAATACAACATTCAAATTTAAAGTGAAATTTGATTAAAACGATCAATACATGTAACTGCTTTTAAAGTTGTCTGAATAAAAAAAGCTTTACTTAATTTTAGTATCCATCTTTTATTTGGTTTGATCACTGCTCTGCAAATTTGTGACAAAATTATTCTGTCTGTAGACTTCCTCTTATTTTAATAATTGAGCCTTCCAATCCTACAATGAACAATCAAAAGGTGAGTTGGATGAGCCAGCATAAAGTCAATAATATTTTATTTAGAATTTAGAGCTACATAGATTTTAGAAACTTTTAAAAATGCAAATAAATGTTCAACTAGATTGCACTGAATTTCCACACAAATTTTAAAATCCACTGCTTGCAAAAATGAAAATTCTCTTCATTTTGTATTGGTATCTCTTGCTCAAAAATGATTAGTATGATTAAATCTGGATAAAAATGAAACATGCTGTCACCATATCAATCAAAGCCAGAGCTATCAAATGGAAAATATTCTTTCTGAAATGCATAAATTCCATATTTTTAAAACATCTATATAAAAAGTGTTTAAAATAAATATTGAAAATTGACATAGCTAAGAATTTTCCACACTGTTTTGGGGACTTGGAAGGATAATTTGAGACTTTGAAAAACTCATACAGTGATCACAATATTTTAACAATTTTAACATTATTCTCTTGGTTTAGTGAATGCAGGGTAAAAGTTTCATTTTATTAATGTAGGATGTAATGAGATGATCCTATATTTTTTAGATTGCTTTTTTAAAGTTTGGGGTTAAATAAATAAATAACTATCCATAAAAAAAATGATGGAATTGAGTGAAAGTAACAATTGCTATTGAAGCTGGTAGGCTTATTTAATCATTAAAAATATACATTATAAAATCATACTTTAAATAAAAATTACTTTACTATAATAAATTAGTAATTTTATTATTTTTTTACTCTTACCCAATGTAGAGATTCAAAATTTATGCTAAAAAGCATTGAAATAAGTGTACCCACATTAAAATTATATATAATTTGTTCAAATCTCCTTAAAATGAAATCTTTGCTATTATCTTAACAGAGTGTTAAATAAAGAAAGTAACTAAAAGATTAACATTAATATATTTTGAATGAAAAACTAAACACCCCTTTAATTTTTCGGAAATTAATTATGTTTCATTCTTATTATTGCTGTTCTGATTTATTCTTGAATTCGAATGATCATTTTATTTACAGACTTCCTTTATTTTTCAAAGATATACTATATTTACAAGATATTGAGACAAAGTTATATTTTTTTTGTGTTAAACATTTACCAATTTATATAGATATGTTAAGTTAAATTATTACTTTATATTATTTACTTACCAAGTTACCCTGTTTTGCAATGACAGGGTGCCAGAGTTCCAACTATTCTGTCAAACAACAAATTGCTTAAAATAAAAACACTCCCCATTCCGGGTCCAATTTTAATGCCTCCTGTCTTGATTCTTTTTTTTTCTCCGGTTTAGAATGCTTAAATACTGTTTTATTGATTTATTACTATTTCTGAAATAAAACGGTTTACTTAATGATTATACAAAAATTCTATTATTCTTTGTTATTTTTAAAAAAAAAGAAATTGAGGAGGCCTATATCTATAGTCTATACTCTATACTACACTCTGCTGTGCCACTCTGAAATTAAAAAAAATAATTTGGCCATTTCCATTAAATTGAACTGAGTTACCCTTGCCTGAAAGAGTCATAAGTCACGAATTACTTACTACATAGGTCATAGCAATAGTATCGTATAGTGTTTAGTGTCTTAGTCTTAGTATAGTAAAGTAATATTTATAAGATCAGATTTTTAAAAATGAATAATTTGCATATTGAGTATGGTAATGATAAAGACAATCACCCACAGTCATAGCCTGCACAGTATTAATTTAGCATAATTAATACAGGACTTCCTAATTATAAGTTCAGTCTTTTTGTAAAGCAGAGTTGTCTATACAACTATAGACTATCACTATACAATTAATTACTATTATCTTATATTTATATCCGGTCACCAAACACTAATGGACTAATGCTATACTATAATTATAATAATACTATAGACACTATACTATACTGAAGTAGTCTATTATTCTATTGGTATATTAATTTGATTTTTTCTTGCCTACCTTCAATCTCAAACTTTTAATTTTAATATAGTACAATATTATAATTATATATCAATATATACGGCTACTACTACTACTACTATTATGCCTATTACTATTACACCTGCTATTACTAATCACCAATAAATACTAATACTAAAATTAATACTATTATAGACTATAGGGCAATCCTCCGAATCCGAGTCCCAAATTATTTTACACTAATAAGAGGAAGTGAAGTATAGTACCTCAACGTGTCTTATTTATCGATAGAACACAGCAGAAGTGTTATTTATTGTCTGATAACCAGTCATCAAATACTAAATATTGTAATTAATCGTCACGCACTGACACAGCATTTGCAAAAAAGCTGCCGAAATCGTTCTGTTTGCAACTGTTGCGCCACTGAAAGGGGCCGTCCATAAAGTACGTCACGCTCCACAGGGGGGAGTGGGTGTAAGAAAGTGTGACAGTTTGTGACAGGAGGGAGGGGGGTCCGGCCATGTGTGACGTCACGGTGTTTTATATTAAATTTTAATTATTTTGTTAGTAAAAACCACAATTTTTATTCAAACGTGTGACGTGCTTTAGTTCCGAGATTTGTGACAGTTTGTGACAAAGGGGAGGGGGGAGGTAAAAATGGTCAAAAATAGCGAGACGTACTTTATGGACGGCCCCAAAGGAAGACAAGTACCTTGCAAACAGAGCTGGACTTTTACCACTCTGATACCGGAGTTTACATTTTCCTTGCATCCACAGTTTTTGGATAGTTTCAGTGCGATTGTCACTCTGTACTGAATGAACAAACTCATGAGCGTGCACAACTGGGTGATCATACACCCAGTTGTTTATGCGAGCCACATTCTGATAGCCTAGCCAAGTGTCTGTGATGACTGTTGTCCCCGGCAACATATGATTAGTCCGATTATCAAAATAATATCAATAATGACGTAATAGTTTATAACTGAGACTTTTCCGTGTGGTAACACACACAAAACACACAAAATAAATTGGGACCGAGATTCGGAGGATTGCCGAATATAGACTACATGTATAACTATACGAAACGTGACTGAGATTGTAGGTTATTCAATCACTATACTTATAATATTGTGAGTATTGACCATAGAGGGGCAATATATTTTTTTAACGGAGTGGTTATCCCCAGAATTCTGCGAATAATTTTAAATTTTATCCCCAGAATTCTGCGAATAATTTTAAACGTTATCCCCAGAATTCTGCGAATAATTTTAAACGTTATCCCCAGAATTCTGCGAATAACGTTGAACGTTATCCCCAGAATTCTGTGGCTATTCGGACCCAGGATCTCTATAGTTTAAAAAGCTCAAAATCCATCACGTGCTCGTGGCCGCATGCCGCGTGGTAGAGTGAAGGACAGTTGACGTTGTGGTACAAATTCGTTTTAAATACTTATGAGGCATGGTAATCAAAATATAATTAAAATAAATAAACTTACTAGTACTGCAACTCACTGTCACTCGCATCACCGCGAATCCATGTCAAACTAGTTTAAAGTTTGTTCTGTAGCTTTGAGTAACTCTGTGAGTGCTGTAACCTAAATAAACTAAATTAAACTTGCAATTCAATAACTATAATAATAATAGCCAAGGTCCAGATAGCTTGGGGTAGAATCATTGCTGTCATATTATTTAAAGCGTGTTTGATAGCCCAAGAAATGTGTTTCTTCTATATAGTTATACTAATGTTTCCTTTTCGTTTTTTACTATGATTAAGACTTCAGAGGACGTCCAAGCTGAAAATTTCTCCAGTGCCGTAGCCGCCGTTTAATAAAAAATAAAATTCATCTGTAAAAAGTAACGCTAGTCACGTGAGTATGACAGGAACTAAAAATGAAATATAAGTTCGCAAAATAAAATAGTGTGTTACGCAAATTTCCATGGTTATTTATCAAATTTTGATCAAAATTTGTAAATGTGAACCACGCTTTAGTCATTTTACTTATGGCTTATCTAAAATTGTCTAGAATATTTTAAAATTTATCTTTTCAAAATCTCTGTTATTTTCCAACATATTTTATTGGGACAAGTTTTAAAATTGTTACCCCAATTATTTGTCAAACTTTGAATTTAAAATAATTAGCCTTATTGTTTACTTGATTCGGGTATAATCTGAAATATTCTAGAAAATTCCTTAAATTCATTTTTGCTGGATCTCCTTTATTTTTTCACAGATTTTAACGGGACAACAAATTTTAAAACTTTTAGCTTATTGTTTATCATACTATTAATTTCGTAGTAGTATATTATTAACTTTGTTGAGGACTTATCTTAAACATTCTAGAATATTCTAAATTTTTATAATTGCAGGGTGTCTGTTATATTTTTAGCCGTTTTTTTTTACTGGGACAAGTTTTAAAGTATTACCCCCATTATTTTTCAAAATTTGAATGTAATTATAGTCTTATTATTCACTTGATTCGGATATGATTTAAATATGATCTAAATTATTGTAGAAACTTCTGTGATTTGATTTTTCCTTAGTAGTTAGGTCTCTGTAATTAAATCAGATTTTAATTGAATGCAATTTAACGTCTTATCCTACTCTTGTTTTTTTTACTGACTTTTAGTTTGGTAAACCTCACGGTATAAGATGTCTAAAATATTCCAGAAAATTCTGAATTTTATTTTTACAAGATCTCCGTTAATTGTTAGTCTCTTTTATTGGGACAAGTTTTAAAGTTTTTAACCACGTTTTTGTCAGACTATGAATGTAGTAAACTCTTATTGAATGGTCGAAGCCATTTATTGGAACAGAAATAAAGATGAAGATGGATAGAAAACGTTACTTTGTGTGGATGAAAATTAGCCAAATTTGGTAAAATACCTTTATAATTTGACCTGGAATGGGATTGAACGTGAGAGAAACCACAATAGGTTATCACAGGGCACGGGATCCCATAATGCATGGGAATCATACTGGGGTAAATAAATTTAAACCTATGTATGAGATCCTATCCGGTGAAGTGATTTGACGGGATCTTTTGGGGATCATACTGAGGTATGTTATCCCATCAAAGTATGGGATCGCCTTGATTCAAGGAATAAGACAAAGCGTGGTATTCCATTATGCAACGGGATTATACTGATGAAAAGGATCCGATCAAGAACAGGATTCTATTATGCAATAAGATACTACTAAGATATTTGATCCCGTCAATGTATCACATCGGAAAAAGGGATTGCAGCTCGAATAGGATCCCATTATGCAAAAGGATCATATTTGGGCATGAAATCTCAAATGAAGTATGGAATCATATGAGGGCAAGGGATTCTACCAAAAAACGGGATCACTTTATGCAATGAGATAATACAGAGCTATGTGATCCCATTAAAAGTATATGTATTTTATAGGAGAAAGGGATTTACCTTACGAATGGGTTCCCATTACACAACGGGATTATAATGGGGTATGTAATCTCAAAGAAATGTGGAATCATATGGGGGGGGGAAGGATTTGACCAAGAATGGGAGCCCGTTATTGATTCGGGTCATAATGGGTGGGGTAAAAAATGGGACCCCTAACACTGGCCTTGGATAAGCCTGGTATGTCAGCTAGTATATATATATATATATATATATATATATATATATATATATATATATATATATATATATATATATATATAGCATGTATATATATATATATATATATATATATATATATACATTAGGGCTGCGGAAATTACGATTAATCTCTAGATTATTCGTTAAAACAATTTAAATTTAAGAAAATATTTATAATTTTTTTCATTTTAATAAAAAATGATTAATTATTAATTAATTGTGGGGCCCCTGGCTGAAATTCAAGCTGGGGCCATGTACAGGCAGTGTCTGTTTAAATAAAATCATTGCTAGCAGTTAATATTGTGAAATTATCAATAAAGTCAGTAAAGCTTACAAATTCCTTTTCAATGCTCATTAAAGAGAGCATGCTCAGCCTTTGATGTCCTTTGAAACTTCTAATCTCACTTTTTATTTTTTTAAACTTTGAAAATGATCGCTCTCCGCTGCCGATTGATATCATCATTGAGAGACAGATGCGAAGTGCGATGTGTACATTTGGAAAAGATTGTGTAAAAATTAGCTCATTAAAAAACAGCAACATTTTGGCTATGTGCATAAATCTTGAGTTTCGCAGTGCGCTACTTGCTGTTCCTGACCATGAGACTGCGGTTGGACATTTTTTTTCAAGTTCTGAAAATTTGACTAAGTCTGAAGAGAAGCAGTCTTTGAAATCACTGGAATATTCTTCCATTAACTTGGCTGCTGCCCCTTGGATGGCATCAGTGCTGAGCTCAGTTAGTTTTGTAAGAAAAGCACATTTTTCTTTGCTTGATATGCCTCTAACCGATGTTGTACGGCTAAAGAATGTTTCAGTGATTACCAGAAATACCTCAACCTTGAATTTTAGTCTCGGAGAAAATACTGTTTCGGCTGATGGCCCTTCATCAAACGTACAATTTCTCTTTTAAAAAAAAATTATTGAAGATTGTTTACACTCTTTCTCCACGGACTTACCCTTTCCTTTTTCTTCATAGGAATCACATTCAGAATGCTGTCTTATAACACACTGAAGGAGAGATTTCAACAAATGCATGGCTGAATTCAAAGATAGTCCCCCGCTCTTGAAGGCATACATTTGTTTTCTAAAATTGTGTCCCAAATTTAAAATAAAATAGCAATTTCCAGTTGTTCAAGTTCCTTCCGAAATCCTTCTGCTTCAAGTCGACTGTCACGCAGCTGATTTTCGTCAGTTGCAAAATCTTCCAGTGCTGCAATATTCTCATGTTATGATTTATTAACAGACCTTACAGAATCATGTCGGGCTGAACATCTTGTGGCAGACAAGGCTTTGTTAACAGGTAACCCTTTCGGTTGTTTTTGAAGACCCTGCCAACGATGAGTAGATAGATGGTCATGGGTTCAAATCCATGTAAAGGCAAGGATCTGTTCCCTGGGCCTAGGGCGTCCCTGAGTCCACCGAGCTTCGAATGGTACCTAAAATAAGTTAGGGAAATAAAGGCAGCTGGGTATTGCATGAAACCCTCATAGTCGTGGAATCTTGAAGCATGGTAAGAAAAGTATACCAGTACATGCCACAAATGAGCTAAAGCGACCTCTCGTGGGAAATTAGACGTAGCAATCAGACGCTCATAATAAGAATGAGAACTGAACATTGTCCCATACGAAGTTACCTGTACAAGTTTAACACTAGAAGGGAAATGGCCTGTCGGCTGAGTGGCCACCCGGAGGAGACGGTGGCCCACTTGCTTGAGGAGTGTCCCGGGCTGTGCGGGGATTTGGAAGGAGAAGTCCAGGTACCTGTTAAGGACCGCTTGATGAGGCTCGCATGCGATAAAATGAACCTAACGGCCCGACACAAAAAAGAATGAATATTCACAAGTTTGGGTTTTTATAAAATATTCCAAAATCGGGTTTTGCAGGATCTATGTTATTTTTTAGCCTATTTTATTGGGACAATTTGTAAAGTATTAACCCCATTATTATTACTACCTTGAATATAATATTGGTCTTTTTAAAATTCTCTTGATTCGGGTATGATTAAGAATATTCAGGAAACTTTTTGTCTTTTTTTGTGATGTATTGTTACCTGAATTTTCCTTGTTCATTGGTTTTTTGAAGCACTTTTTAGAAATGTCTTTTTTCCGACTCTGTCAATGTTAAATTTAGATAAATCTGAAGAAGATTTTAGAAATGAAGTCACGGAAAGGGTTTTCAAGGAGGTAGAAAGTTTTAAGCAGAAAAAATGAAGACAAAACTTTGAGGAAGAAATGTTAATTTTAAAAGAGTACAGACTTAAGTTGTTGGATGAAAAACGTACAGTATCTAAGGAGATTTATCAAGAACTAAAGACTAGAATGGATGTATTGATAAAGAAAATAAGTCAAGAGAAGTTGACATCGCCAGAAGTTTTACTGTTATAAGACGAAATGCAATAGAGAAGAAATAATTAGGATAGGTAAACAAGAAATACAAAACAATTCGTATGACACTAAAGTCAATAAAGTTAGAAATAGATGGAAAAAAACGAGAGTTAAAAATTGCATTGGCTAAGATTTCTTATGACATTACCACTAAATGGTTAGAAATCAGAGAAATAATCCTTTGACAGTGAACAATGAAACTAAGGAAGAAATTTGACAATGGCTAATAACGATGACCAAAATGGGTCAAACATGAGAAACAAAGAGATGCACGCTACCGAACCAAGAGCAGAGGTCACGGCGAGAGATAAACACAGATGGTAAAAGTAAAAGAAAGAAAGACAGACCAGGGTAAGTCAAGGTTAGTGCCCACAGGGGGAGACGGCCGCACAGCTGCGGCCAAAAAGATCAAACACGCGCCGACAACATTTGGTCACATGTACAGTAAGGATTTGGGTCAGGAGAAGTGACCGAACCAAAAATGTCGCGACTCGGAACAGAGGCAAACAGAGCACGCGAGAGTTAACGCGTTTGAACACCGTAAGCACTGATGATAGAACAACTAGGGACTTGGTTAATAAACAGTTATTAGTTAAGTTACGGATATGTTTATAGAGATAGACCATATGCATGTCATCCGTTGTTAAGTTAATGAGATAAGAGAAGGAGAAATGGTTTATAAGAAGAGACGCTTCGAAGAAGGTCACGTGCTATGATCACGTTAGAGACACATGCAACGTAAATCAGACCGTTGATGAGTTAAACATGTCAAGTTGCAAGGGAAAACGATACAAAGCAAAACAAGGCTGTCTCCACATTAAGGGATTAGCAGTAGGCTTTACAAGTAATGTAACGAGTAAATACTTAGAAGAAAATGTTGAAAATTTTGACTTAGCTGAAAGTTGTCTTAGTCTAAAACAGACTAACACTGAACAAATAGAACAAATCCAGTTTCTAGAAAATATCGAAGTTGAAAAACAAATTAAATACGGTAAGTTCAGTTCCAATTTTAAGCCGCCCGCTAAACGCATGAAGTTAGATAACAGTACAGTAGCCACTAAGGACCATAGGCTAAGAGGTAAATTAACCTATAGGGTTATGCGGCATGTTATTTGTAAAAGTACGCTGACATGGCAAACTTTTCAGTTAGAAAACATTTTTCATTTAATTCATAAGAATTTTTCTCCTCGCATAGATATGCCTAGAACGGGAGTCGGCCCCTCACTTAATGAAGCAAGCGAGAACTCTTGGAACCGGTGACTGACTACTTTGACGTAAAACGACTGACTGTTTACTGGACTTTGTACTTGTGCTATGATTTTGTTATGGTATTTTAGAAAATATGTACGTTGCATTTATAATTGCTTATGTTACTTTTAATATATGATTTTGATTACTACACACAATTATTTTGAATGCTTTAAAAACTTAATTGGTGTTTCAAAATCTTTTTGTTTAAAAACTATGATTATTTGATACATCATTTTTTGTAAGCACTTTGAAACTTACGTATTTAAGATACTATAGCGACTTGGTTGGTTTTTAAAACCATTTAGCTTTGGTTAATTAAAAAATTTTGATAACACATATGGCATATGATATGCTTGAACACTTTGAAAATTATGTGTTTAAGAAAGATAAATACTTTGTTGTTTTGCAGGAATTTTTGCTTTTGATAATGTGTATGAATATTTTGAAAACAAAAGTGTATTTTTAGGATTGTTCTATGTATTGGGGTACTATTGCTATAATTTTTATTAATGCATTGGAAATGAGTTGATATTTGTGAATACTTGTGAAAACAGATTTAGTTATGAATACTTCGCAAAATTTAATTGTGTTAATACTTAAAAAACATATTTGAAAACCTTGAATTTAGTTTTTTTAATACTTATAAAACGGATGTGTTTCAGAATTGCATTCCAATAATATCTTAAAGGAAAAATTTAATTACGACTTTATGTTTAACACAGAGTTACTATATTTGTAATGATGCATATACATGTTTGATACATTTAATATTTTCTATTGATATTTAATGATTTCTTTTCAGAATGTTGGTTTATAATTGGTAATATTGATAATTGTATTGGTAATGTTAGGATATTAAGAAACTTTATGATCTTAATATGATGTGTTTATGACCATGTAAGTTTGAATTACTATGTAGGATTTGAGATTAGATTTTTTTGTATAATCATGATTTTTTTAAACTCAACCTGTAACTAGTATGTGTGACGATACAGGGTATTGTCACAAGAGTAAGAGGGGGGGGGTGTTAAGTTCCTCAATATATATTTTGATAATGATATTAATATTAGAACCGTTGGGTGTAGGGGTTTGACCCAACCAACGCAATAGGAGACGCTAAGTTAACCTTTGGATCGGACAAAGTTTGGAAAGTCATGTTGCAGAGGTCACCCGAAGGCTATTGGAATGAAGTATGCTAATTAGACCTTGATTTGGCACCTAACTGTAATGATGCCATCACGTGCTAGAAAATTTTAAGTTAGGGTTTGACCCATGAAGATGTAGACAGCCGATGCGTTGACCGTGAGACAACATAGAGCCCAATATAAATTTATGGCAGGCGTGGGTGAGTAGTGTATATATCCTGGGGAAAGCTAAGTATACTTTCTCTGCATTCCAAACCCTTGTAGGATGGGTCTTGTGAGGGGAGCTTAGCTGTTGATCTGTATCATCTAGTATAGTAGCGTATAGTAGGGTATAGCAAAGTATAGCGCAGTTATTCAAGCTATCTAACTTAGATAGAAGAGCAAAGTTAAGCAACTGACGTGCTAGTGGGCAAAAGTGGGCTTGGAGAACCTGAGCCACACATTTGAGAAACCGCGTGTAGAAGACGTAACGGTCTAACTGGTCTGCGAACGCTCACGAGAGTTACCGATCTTACATAAATTGTAGGCGAAGCCAGTGTCCGACGATGTGAAATAACTGGTAGATTGTTAGTTGAGAAGTTAAGTTGCAACGTACCTGATTGCATTTATTTACCAGAGTCATCTTTGCCTACATTTATATTTCATACCTATTTCATTTTATACTTTTATATCTATGTTATTTTATATATATATTTTATGTAATTAAACTATTCTCTCTGTTGTATACTGAGGTGTTATGTGTCGTTATTTATGTGTTGAACATATTTTAGTCTAGATTAATACTAGTACATAATACTGGGGGCTGAGCCGGTTAGACTGATGTGATAATAGAGGTAAAGATTGTAACTAGTCTGGGAGCTCAATTGGCATTCCTTAACTTTTAACCCTAGACGACAGAGGCAATACTCGACATTGGAGGTATCGTACTTCAAGTCACTTAGTATAGTGACCATCAGTTCTTAAATTTGGGGCTTCATTAGAAACGTAAACGAAGTTCTTAACAGATTCCATTTCGCAAAGGGATCACAATGGCGAATGTAATCTAAGAAAACAACAACATGGAATCATATGGCAGAAAGGTATTTGACCTAGAACGGGATCCCATTATTGACAGGGATCGTAATGGGTGGGGTACAAATTGGATCCTTAATGCGGGCCCTGGAAAAGCCGGGTTAATTAGCTAGTCTAAAAATAAATAAATACGATTTATAATTCAATTAAAATTCCCTTCGTTTATGAAGTTGTTTCCTATTTGATTGAGGCTTTCTTGTCATTTTCAATAGAACTAGTATCATGTTAGCCCGATTGGATTGTAATGGAAATAAGGTCATGTGATAGTAAACTAAATTGTGATTGGTTCCTTCTCAAGGTAACTACCGCTGGCATTGGCTGGTAACTTTGATGGGGTTTTTAGTGAATGTTTGAGCAACTTAGCAAGTTTTGCAAATGTTTCTTTTTTTACAATAAAATACAGCGTATTTAGTAGATCTTAAATGACCATACCAAAGGAATACTATAGAGTTTCACCAATTGAACCAGATATCACCTGTATCACTTACTAGTATCACCTGTAAATTACTAGAACACATAATATATAGTAGAATAGTTAACCACCTTGACAAATATAATGCCCTATGCCCACATCAACACGGCTTTAGAAAAAACAGATCATGTGAAACACAATTAATAGGTTTAATAGATGAACTATCAAAAGGCTTAGACAAAAATGATCAAATAGATACAATATTACTAGACTTCTCAAAAGCATTTGACAAAGTTCACCACCTTAGTTTACTTAAAAAACTTAACTACTTTGGAATCTCAGGTTCCTTACATCACTGGATCCAAGACTTCCTTTTGGGCAGGGAGCAAACTGTAATAATTAATGGATCTAAATCTGCACCAATAAAGGTTAACTCAGGAGTTCCACAAGGAACTGTGCTAGGTCCCTTACTCTTTTTAATTTATATAAATGATTTACCCAAAAACATCTCAACAGGTACAAAAGTTAGGCTATTTGCTGATGATTGTATAATCTATAGAACAATTAAATCAGAACAAGATAGCAAAATTTTACAAAAAGACTTAGATGAATTGATAAAATGGGAAACTAACTGGAGTATGTCTTTCCATCCAGAAAAGTGTCAACTGTTAAGAGTAACAAAGAAAAAGAAACAAATAAATTCAAAATATTACATTCATGGAAAAGAACTGACCCAAACTAAAGATGCAAAATACTTAGGAGTCTTAATAAATGAGAAACTATCATGGAATCCCCATGTCAATGAAGTTATTAAAAAATCAAACAAAACCTTAGGCTTTATAAAAAGGAACTTTAACAAATGTAATAGAGATATAAAACTAAAATGCTACCTCACTTTGGTGAGACCTGCACTAGAATATGCATCTTCTGTATGGGACCCATCCACCAAAGAAAACATTGATAAACTAGAACAAATTCAAAAAAGAGCTGCCAGATTCATTACTGGAGAATATTCGAAACTGACAAGAGTAACACCATTAGCTAAATCATTAAACCTTGAAACACTAGAGGATAGAAGAACCAAGAGCAAAGTAGTAATCATACATAAAGCAATTAATTCTAATTTAGAAATACAACACAAAGATAACTTAATACAACCCTCAGATAGACATAAGGATAAAAACACCTTTCTTATTCCGTATGCAAGAACAAACACATACAAGTTTTCCTTCTTCCCGTCCGGAATTCGGGCGTGGAATGGGTTGCCTGAAGAATCCAGGAAAACCAACACTTTATCAACATTTAAATCTCTAATAAAAATGCAGGACTAAACACAAACCATAGATAAGCGTAGGACGCAATAATCTTCTGTATAGAAGGAGCGTCTGTAAACAGATAAGATAAGATAAGATAAGGGCAGTAACTCATTTCCCGAAATAGTCGACTTAGTAGGTTTTGCAAGTGGACTCATATATTGCCTACTATTGTGTAGCAGGGGCGAGGTACTCGTGTCTACAATCTTCAACAAGCAAGAGCCATGGTGGTAAAAGGAATAAATATTATATTATATACATTTTACTATGTGTTATGCTAAATTTGAATCTTCAATACAATGTTATTTACAGGTTTTGAATATGAGCTTTTTTCTGCAGGTAAAACACGGGGTGTTACCGTTATATTACATTAATTCCGTTACACCTTAAAAAGATGGATAAATAAATGTAACATTCGTTCACAAAAGGGTGTAACAATATTTACTATCAAATGTTTCAACTACGATTTAATTAAAGATCTGATGTTTTTTTTCAAATCTCTTTTCAATTTATGCAATAACATAACAAGCTAAGGAACATTGCTGATCAATACATACTTAAATCAATTTAAACAACTAAACTTATTAACTGTTACAAGTAAATTACTCTAATATATTTCAGTGATTTGAAATAAGCATAACATAATCGTTACACGGTATTGACTTAGTGGCCGTCCATAAATGACGTCATGGTGGAGGGGGGGTGGGGTCAACCATTTGTGACGATGTGTGACAAAGGGGAGGGGGATGTTTAAGAACTGTGACGACATATGAAAATTTTCAACTTTAAATTAAAGTTCTATAAAAATATTTGATTAGTTACAATTTATTTAATGGATTTTTACAAGGCTTCACGAAAGTTTCGATATTATTAGAGTGAAGCTTCACACTAAATACATAATTAAATGAAAAAAAGTGATTTGAAACATGCTCATTTTCAAATAGAAACTATGGCTTTTTTGGGTCGAGGGCAAACTTTGTGACGTCATTTTGGGGGAGGGTCTGACTTTTTGTGAACAATCTTGTTAATGAGTTGCCCCCTAACCATCGGATCTACTACATTACTACGATTAGTTATACGCATAGCAGCTCTAACTGCAGCAAACGAGTCAATACTGGGAAAAGTTGACTTTTTTTCAATAGGACTCGTATTTTGGCTTCTCGTATTTTGGCTTCTCTCTTCTACATTGAATAATTCTTTGAAGTCATCTGTATAGTTTAATGGAATCGTAGTCCATTCAACATCGGCGTAATACCCAATGACATCTTCAATTTTCCCAGTCAAGGTGAAATCATAATACTCTGATGTTGTTAATCTATCAATAATATCTCTAACATAAGGGTAGGAGACTTTAAGTCTGTTCCATTGCCATGGTCGTTTGTTGGAATAAGATTCGTTTTGCAGCGCTATATAAAATGGTACATTTTTTTTTCCAAATTTATAGTTGAAAGTTGGTCTATCGTTACTTCCCCGATGTATATAATGATAATTAGTTGCTTTATTACTATAACCTCCTCCCCACCTCAAAAAGCCTTTCAATTCTACTGAAAATTGTATTCGTATAACAGCCGTGTAATGTAATGTTGAGCGCACCTTGTAAAGAAGAAGTTTCCACTTGGCAGCTGTGTAAGGTTTTAATTTTTTCCATGAATTAACTTTAAAAGTTCTGGACTCATTTTTTGTATGTTGATCTTGAATAACTGTTTCAGTGTCGTACTTAAATCCAAATGAGACTGATATACCGACGTCTTTTTTTGGTGTATAGTTAAAAGACACCCCAAAATTGTAGCCATCATTCCATTTGCTTGTCTTGGTATGATGTATAGACCTACTTGAGGCTACAGACCTATCAATAAATTTGTCAGCTTCATTTGAATCATTATTTATAATCTTTCCAAAATTGACGGTTTCTGGTTGCAATTTCTCTATTACAGGCTCGCTATAACTTATATGTTTAAGTGAAAATCCCCAATCACTATAAGCAATAGCAAGGCGTTGCCAATGCCTGTATCCTGAACAATCACCTGTCTGGTCAGATCGCCACGTGTCACCATCAAGTACAAAATTTTCACCAACATTTTTACCTAGACATCCCCCACACCAGCCGTAACCAAGGTAATGTGCTAAACGGGCAATATCGTTCATAGTTGTGTCCATGATAAGTTTCTTTACCGTTTTTAGGTCTACACGTTCTTCAGGCTCTTCAGCCATTTTGCAACATCTCATAGTGTCTAAACATCGTAATTTTTCGCAATCTCCTCGGCGAAACCCGGTTACAAAGTAACCAGATTGACACTTACAGAGTTTTTTCTTGTTAAAAACAATTAGAAAGATCTTCATCGTAGCAATGTCCGTAATAATGTGGGTGATTTGCGGGTTTTGAACATTTAGCAAATAGTCTTTGTTGTATGTTGATCTCGAATAACTGTTTCAGTGTCCCAGGTCGAGGGTATTCTATGTGGAGACCTTGAAGGAAATGGCCGTCAGGACATTCACCCCACTGATTATCAATATAGAAAAAAACAATCCAGTCTGCGTATTTTATTTGAGTTTGAGAACCTCTCCATTGTCCTGGAGGTAAGCAGCACGTAGCATATTCTATTTTGTCTATTCCGTCAGCATCGTCATACGTTTTTATTTCAAACCCATGTAAGTATGTCTTTGCCCAATTGCAATTGGAATCAATGTTTTTTTTAAGGGAAAAACGCCAGCGTGACTCTTCACATTGGCTAATGCTTCCTGTGGGTAAATAAAGCAATATGACCAGAAGAAGCGATTCACTTGTCAAGTTGACAATCATTGTAGACCTGCAAAGAATTTAAAAAAATAATAAATGTCAAGTATTGTTTGTAGACAACGATAAGTTTTAAATATTTTTCACTGAAATAAATAAAAGTTGTATTTTGATCTAAATGGTTATTAAATTTTGAGATAAAAAATATATAAATATATGTTCTTTATTAATATAGATAGATACTAGCCTAATACCCGGCGTAACTCAGGTTTCATGTGGGAAAACTAAAAGAAAAAAAATATATGGATCATATGACATTCTTGTATTGACTTTTTCTTAATAACGTGATTATTAGATTATAAAATAACATTATATGATAGGAATTTAGAGTGAATAGACTATTGAAAACATGAATTTTTTTACCAAACGAACATTTGAAAGTGGTATACAATTAAGAATTAGATGATGCTTAATAAATAGATGTTTATCTTTAAGTGTAAATTATGATATCTTCCTATTTGTTCAAGTTAATGTTTTCTTTTTAGCATAGACAGAAAAATTAAGACACCATTGAAAAACAAATCGATGCATTTTAATTATCAGCCCAATGAAAATTTAATATAATGTTAAAATCATATTATTACAAATTGAATCAGAAAATTAACAACAAATCTGTTATTTAGTAAAGATTCAAAAAGATATGAGACTAATAAATCAAGAGATCTGTGTATATATATATATATATATATATATATATATATATATATGAATTACGGACACTTCGACCCCGGACGTTTCGACCCCGGACGGTTCGACCCTGCCAGTTCAACCACAGGACGGTTCGACCCCAGGACGTGTCGACCCCGGTCGGTTCGACCACGGACGGTTCGACCCCGGACGATTCGACCCCGGGCGATTCGACCCCGCACAGTTCGACCACAGGACGTTTCGACCACAGGGTGTTTCGACCCCAGACGTTTGGACCCCTTCGTATCTACACCGTATATTTTTTAAATATATATTTTTGATATACTTTTTAAAATTTATTATTTTTAAAAGTAATTTTTGGTATAAACATGTTTACATGTTATCCATTTATTAAAAATAATTTAGCATAAAATTATTATCCATTAAAAATAAAATACAGTTTGAAATTTTTATTGACAACCAGTCAATATTCAACACGAATTCATGATTGTGATCAATGCGTCATTCCTCTGAGGTAGAAAGTCCTTCCAAACCAATCCAACTCCATTCCCCCCCCCCGGCCGGTCCGATGTAATCGGACAAAACAAAGGCAATGTGGTCAGACAGTCCTTTCTAAAGGTGCCTACATTCTCTCTGCCCCCACTTACTATATTTACCCTCGCCAGCACACAGCTTGCTGTGGTGGTCACTGAGTGTAGCCTTCGTAACACAGCTTATGAAACCCTCGGAGGAAATGTAAACAATGTAACGTTCAGTCCGGTCATACGGGTCTCGCAGCTTGAATGTTATTGTCTGCTAGGGGGTGGTATAAACTATTGAATTTGACGAACTTTAAATACTGACAACTTTGTACGTCTTGTTAAAATCAGTATTTCTGCTAGGGAGGTATATACGTGTTAAACAACACAAGAAACAGAAATGAATGCAAGGGTGCGGGTTTGTTATTGATTCAGCGCCTGCGTTCAGCATGTCGACACTTTAAAACATATTTTAAAAAAAAATTTAAAAATATATTTTAAAAAAATAATAAAATAAAAAATAAAAAATTGACTTTCGTTTGTTTTTGTTATCACGGTGAAAACCTTTGAACGACTTAAATATAACCATTTTTAAAATTTAATGGATAATATACCAAAAAATTAATTTTTAAAATATTTTTAAAAAAATATTTAAAAAAAACCCAAAGAATAAATAAAATCATTTCACAATGTAGAAACGAGAGGGTCGAAACGTCCGGGGTCGAAACACCCTGGGGTCGAAACGTCCTGTGGTCGAACTGTCCGGGGTCGAATCGCCCGGGGTCGAATCGTCTGGGAGTCGAACCGTCCGTGGTCGAACTGGCAGGGTCGAATAGTCCGGGGTCGAAGTGTCCGACCACCATATATATATCTAATATATAAAGCTCAGTTGGTGTTTGTATCTTTGTATGTTTGTATATTTGTATGTTTGTATGTTTGTATGTTTCACTTTTTGACTTTCTGTTAGACAGCCACGGAAAAACCAAATGACGGACGGGGACCAAAATTGTCAGAACGGTTCCTTTTACCCTGAAGGTGGTTTTAAGTTAGTTTTTGTAATTGTCCGTTTTGCCCGAATGCCGTAAATTAAATAATCAGAAAATACAGAGACAAAGAATAAAAAATTTAACCTCATTTCTGTATTGAACAAATTTACGCGGACGTTCAAATGCCGTTCAAAGCGAGTTACTTTTGGTGACGTTTTTTTCCCCCAATACTTTATTTTCAGCGGTGCGCATTCAAAAAATATTATAATGTCTAATTACGGTGTGCACATTTTCGCGTACGCTTCATAATTTGAGCTGTGTAGTACAAAGAATTGTCATTTTCTTTACTGTTACTTTCTATATATTAGATAGACACGTAAACATATTTAATTACACTGCCAAACGATGCATTAGATTTAATTGTTTACAAGTTTAAATTTAATTGCGAATTTGTTGAATTATTTTCTGTTCCATAAATCGACATTTAATAAAAAATCTATTTATGTAATAATTGTGTCAGTATTTTTTTCAAGGCTTCATTTTTAGCGGTGCGCGTTCTAAAATCTTTTATCGCCTGATTACTGTGCGCACATCTTCGTGTACGCATCTTAAATTTAGCTGTGTCCTATTAATATAACATTTATATTTTGTTTGTCTTTTAAATAAGCTATTGTTTATTACATAACCTATACACTTATACTATTTAACCTTAGGCTACCGAAACTATGAACATAAGTAGATTAAACTAAATAAAGTGATCCTGAAAACGCTTAATTATTTTGTATTGCGAATTGAATATGTTATGTTCATTCCTTTGATGATGGATTAACATAGGCCATTTTTAAAATCGATTATTGTAATTGTAATGGTTTCACATGCATTTTTAACATAAAATTGATTTTTTTTAAATTTTTTTTTAAAATTAGGAATATAGCCTAATTTCTTTATTTATCTTTATTATCTTTATCTGATAGACGCTGTTGCAAATATTGTATTAATTACAATTATATTACGAAACAGTGTCGTAAATATATAAGAGCTTCTTTAGTGACGACAGTGGCAGAGATCTTTTGGAAAAATGTCAACAAAGCAGTGGCCTTTCTTAATGGATACAAACATACAAATATCCACTGAGCTTTATATATTACATATGCGTTTAAATTATTTTATTTCAATTATTTTCACGATGCATTGTATTAATATTTTACGTGCAATGAATAAAATTGGGATTTTTAAAAATTTAATTCATAACTCGACACTTAATTAAAAACCATAGATGTAGCGAGTTTATTTTATGTTGAAAGTGATGGCCTATGTCAAATAAACTTACACTTTAAAACAGTTTACTTAAGCTTTATATACACTATACATTATAAACTTTCGCTACCTAACGTATTAACAAAACTTGACTAAATTTAATGAAGTAATCCTGAAAACGCTTAATTAGTATGAATTGCGAATTGAATATGTTTTTATGCTCATTCCTTTGTATTCAGAATAGCATAGGCCATTTCTAAAATTGCCTTTTAATCATTTTTTAAGATGCACTTATTAACAGACGGTTGAATCTTTTTTTTTCATCAGATATAAAATCTGGTGTGTGTGTGTGTGCATTGAATATAATTTACAAAATATGATGCCTTATCCGAAATAGGGAACAAAAAAAAAGATTCCTTTTTGAAATTATACACATTGCTTATAAACCGTAAATATAAATCGTAAAATATAGAGACATAAAAATGTTAAATATTATTTCCCTGTTAACACAATTATGAATACGTCAAAAGGAGGAGTTTTTTTTTGGCCCAGTACATTTACTTTATAACAAGACTTTATTTTATGCGGCCAGCTTTCTATATTGTCTAAATATGGTGTGCACATTTTTTTATATCATTTTAATACGACCGTTTTTTTTAAAAAGAATGTTAGAAAGTACATTTATAATTTTGTTTATTTGCGCTATGATTCACTTAGCTTTTGCCTTTTAAAGGGATAGTGCCACATGTTCTTTATCTCATAGACGTGGTTACAAATATTATATAACTTACAATTGTGATACGATGCAGTTTCGTAATTATATATTAAATTTTTGAGTGACGAGGGTGGTAGAGCTCTTTCGGAAAACCTATAAGTTATGTTAATTTTGTACAAGTGGGAATGAAATTGTAAATTTAGTTATTATGGTGGGCAAGAATCATTATTTAATAAATCATATCTTTTAAATAGTAAGGTTATGTTAAAAGGCACTGCATTAAGTGAAAACAACTCATGCGGTAAAATGGCATATCTCTGTTTCCCATAAGATTTTAACTAAATAGATGAAATTTAACTTGGCAAATAAAAATTGTAATAACCAGCAACCAATACTTGGATAAAGGGTCTGCACACTCCTGCTACAAAGTGCGGGTATTTTTCTAGTATATATATATATATATATATATATATATATATATATATATATATATATATATATATATATATATATATATGTGTGTGTATATAGACCAATATATATATATATTAGGGCTATTATCGATTAATTAACAGAATATATGTCAAAAGATTTGAAGATTGACACTTGTTATAGATCAATGGTTTTCTCTGTGATATACATTGATACATTTCTATTTAAACATAATGCATGGTATCCGGTTGGTATTTTGGCAGTTATAAAAGACATGTAGGGTCATGATGTGTAAATTAATTTAAAGAAATATTAAAGCAAAAGTTGGCCTTCAATAATCTCCTTAAAATATTCGTGTAATATATTTTGGAAAAAAAACATGAACATTACATAATCACTAAATTTTATCTGACAGGATTTCTTAAAACCTTCACCTCTAAAGACACGTTGTAGTATCATAACAATTGAATTGATTATAAGAATTTGAGAATTTATATAACACGTGAATCAAGCTATCAGCTGCTGTCAACGCGCTTTACATAGAAACATGAACAGAAATATGTGTACCCGCTTTAAGTAAAAAAAACAAAACATTCACATTTAAATTGAACAAAAATATATTGACATGAGTGTGAAAATATATAAATTTATCAGTCAAAAAATATTTGATTGTTTTTTTTAAATTGGGAAAGATGTGTTTTAAAACTATGCAGTCTCAAAGGCTTTAAGTAGGCTTAATAAGTAGTAGAAATACTGCAGATGTTAAATAACCGAGAATTCTATTTTTAACAGAAAAGAGAGAGAGAGAGAGAGAGAGAGAGAGAGATAAAGAGAGGGGGGACGTTTGCCAATTGTTTTAGTGAAGGTATACATTCAATAACAACTTTTACTTTGAAAATTTGTATATGTAATCTTTCACTTTAAATATGCAATGAATAAAAAAACAATATTAAAAATGTAATTAGAGTAATTGTCAGCCTTAACGAACATTAATTGATAGGTACATTTAAACACAGACAAATCTTTGACATACAAAATATATAGCAGTACTTCTTTTTAAATCCTTTATATTAACTCGTGGTTTCTGTTTGAGCCATGCTTGCTTGTTTGTCGAAAAATTTTTGATCAATGTTTAACCCACTTCCTCGTAAGCTAACGAGCTGAAATTTTGCAGGCAGCTTTGTGCCGATGATAACAACGTTGTATCAAATTTCAGAGCGATCGCATGTACTGTCATTAAATTATTGAACTTTTAGATTTTTTTATTTATCTCTATGTATCATGTTAAATTTTTGAGATAGAACGTCGCAGTGCGTATTATATTGAACGACCTTTTTTATTAATACTTTCCTGTTGCGCGATTTGGTGCGTATTATATTTAGAATACTTTTTACAAACATATTCCCGATCTGTGCGCATTATATTAAACATGTTTTACGAGACATAACTAAAATTTTGTAATTTTGGATTTTCTTGCGCTGCGTATTATAATGAACATTCTTTTAGTTATGTCTCGTACATAAAGGATTTATAGTCAAAATTTTTGTTTTTTTTACGGGTTGTTTTTATTATAATCTTCTTTTTAAATTGGGCTTTACAAAATTTTGACGAAACACAAAGAAAATATATTTTACGGCAGTCATGTATCACCAGACAATTGTCCATGAGAAAAACAGGGGTCATTCAAATTTTTTTCAGCTACTGACTTCCACATCCACAACTGAATCAACTGACTTATATTTTTTTACTTGTGAAGGTAGCTCTGTAATTAAAATATTATTTATAGTCGCAGTGGCGTAGCTAGGGTCATGTGCGCCCAGGGACATGACACAAAATCGGCGCCCCTTATAGAACCGAGAGATTCTGGGGGCTCACTGAGCCCCTTAGAAAAATTTGAAATTTTACGGTTTATATAGTTCATTTTCGAAGCTTCTGGTATTTTAAGGAAATAGAATACAGACTAATAATTCTCTATTCAATTGTAAACAATTTATTTGAAGAAAAAACTCTAGATCTACTAATTATACGATTAGACATAGTCTACAAAAAATTGATTCTCCTTGATTTAATTTGATTGTCGCAAACTCTTCAATCACGTTGTCAAAACTAATATTCTCAAGTGTTTCTCTTTCGATGCTAAGGAGTGCAAGATCACTGGGACTATCTTTTCCAATTGAAGCACGTAAATAAGACAAAATAAGCTTCATTTTGCTGAAGGACCGCTCACAGCTTTCAGTTGAAAAAGCAATTGTTAGAAGTATTTGAAGAGAAATGCGCTTGACTCGGAAATACGTCATCTCCATATGAAACAATAAAACCAAGAACATCCAAAGGAGTTTCCGATAGAACTTCAGTGCGGGTACTGAGAAGCATTTTTCAGTCTCTGATTTATGTGCACAATTCATGTCCATTGACGTCAGTGTCATATAAATTAGCAAAATCTAAGCAATTTCAACGAAGTGTATCGACTTTTTTCTCAGCAAGAAGAGTTTTGACGTCTTGTAAAAATCCAAATTTGTTGTTTAGATTTTTTTAGACGTATAAACCGTATTGATATCTCCTGTTGGAGTCTATCAATTACGCTGTTCATATCACGTGCAATTCTTCTTCTGCAGAAAGTCCTGCATCTCTTGTTAATTCTCCGATGTCGTCTAATCCTTTTGTCAACTTCGATTCCCCAAGTTGTGCATCTTCCTTTCCATTATCTACCGCAACCTGGCTCAAATTATCACGAATGTTGACAATTTCTTGCTCAAGCGATTCAAGATCAGATGCTGCTTCCTTGAAATTCACAGTAAGATTCTGCAACCGTTTCTTGACACGATCAATTTTCCCAAGTATTATGTTCCAGAAATTTAACAAAACTAGGAATTTAAAGTTTAATATACCTGCCAGCAAAGTTTCTGCATCACTTCTGGTGTCATATTTGTATGTTTTGATAACTTTTCCAACAGCCCTACCAGTTCATCTAGTGAAATCTAGTCCTTCATAAATTGCTTTAACCTCTTCTGATCGTGCACTCCAACGTGTTTCAGACTTCCTCTTCATTGTGATTGGCACAACTCTTTTTAATTCTTCCAAACGAGTTGTTGAACGAGAGAAAACAAAAATATATACTTTCAACTGTTCCAAAAACGTGATAACAACTGGATCCTGTTTAGCTGAGTGTACTCTTGGTAAGTTTAAGCTGTGGTTCACAGTTGATGAACAATGCTCAGTGATTTCTGGCACAAATTCGGTGTTGAAGGCCGGATATATGCCCAGTCATTACAGCAGCATTGTCATAACATTGTGACCGATAGTCTGCTAGAGGTATGTTATTAGATTTTAGTTTCTCCACGATAACTCTTTCAATGCTTGCTGCGTCTTTGGAATGTATCTGTATAAAATCTAAAAATGATTCTTTAATGGTTTCTTTTTTAGTTTCAAAATCCACATATAAAAATCTGATGACTTGAGAAAGCTGTTCCCGGTGTCTTAGATCGGATGTTGAGTCAAGTAAGATACCGTAGTACTTGTTTTTTCTGATTTAACTCAATAGCTGATTCCTTACAGTCGATGAAAGTAGATGGATAAATTCATTTTGGATTTCCTGTATAAATAAGATACTGAACCTGGATTTTCTCGGGAATCTTGTAAGTGCTTTTCTAACAGTGGATCATACTGATCAAGTTTGATCAGAGAGAGACAGGAAAGAGAGGCGGTGTCTGATGTTTCAAATAAAAGGAATCCAACTTGCTTTGACATAACCACACAATCCCTTGAGAGGAGAGACCTTCTGTAAGCCAGTGGTTCTCAAACTTTTGAGATTCAAGGACCACTTGAAAAATGTGTGTCTTAGCTCGGACCACTACTAAAAATTGTGCTACTACCGAGCTGGAAAGTTAAATATAATTATACTGTGTATATCTTATCTGTTGCACATGCTCCTTCTATTCAGAAGATTATTGCTAGCTATAATTAGTATACATGTTAGTTAGTAAAACTATACTAATATGCTATGTCATCATGTAATTCAAACTGTCTGATAACCAGCAAATTTCAGTATACATCAGCAACTGTTAATGTTCAAGATTCATATTCGAACATACGAAAGCAAAGAAATGAGAATTTAATATACGAGCCTTGATAAAATTTAAAAACTATTTAGGCCAGATCAAAAATATATTTTAAGTCTGCGTTAATTCTTTTACTTGTTAGTCTTTCTCGATGAATCATACAGTGTGTAAATTTCATGCTTTGCTCGCGGACCACCTGGCACATCTTCGCGGACAACTAGTGGTCCACGGACTACAGGTTGAGAACTACTGCTTTAAGCCACTCATTTTTCTTGTCTTGGTCATTTTGGTTGCTTTTAGTGTCATCTCTGTGTGTTCTATTAATAGAATCGCCTTTGTCTCTTACTGCTCCCCTACTCTCACTCCCAGTCTCTCCCAGTTTTTTTTATAAAATCGCCATCAGCAATCCTACATTGTGGATTTGTCATTTATTTATGAGTAGAATGGCGCCCCTTAACGCTCAATGGGGGCGCCAAAATCATGCTTGCCAACTGATTTGTAATTAATATATTTTCGGAGCTCCAAAATTCAATCTTGCAAACATATTTGGGATGCATTACTTTACATCAAAGCACAATTAAATAATGAGTTTTAATACTCATTTTGGCGCCCTCTAACGTTGCGCCCGGGGACATATGTCCCCCCCCTGCCCCCCCCCCTCGCTACGCCACTGTATAGTCGTAGTCATGTCATTCCTTGCTGTCAATATGGCTCTCTCCTTTAACCATGACACGTCATATTCATGAAGATTTTTTTAGGTTCGGGTAAATATTTTCAAGGAGGCTTTCCAATGTATTCACAAGGTGACAGAGATTTGTAGGAATTTTTTATTTTACAATTTTCCTGAATCAAGGTGCCATCTCCTATACTCATTAGAAGAGAAGAGAAATCCCCGTCTTTTTTGTCGCCATTCAAATGAACCCTCCTGTTTATTTTTAAGGTAACAACATTGATTTGTGGTCATATGTAGGAAGACTTCAGACATGCCTTAACTTCGTCAGCGCGTGTTCCTCTGGGTACGATTTGTAAGGTTTGCCGGAAGTCTCCAGCTAACAACACTGTCAAGCCACCCATAACTTTGTTGGTGTTTCGGATGTCTTGGAGTGTCCTGTCCAAAGCCTCAATACCTCCTCTGCGTGCCATTGTGCATTCATCCAAGACAATTAGCTGACAATGCCATAGTACTTCAGCCGTGTTGCTCTGCTTAGATATGTTGCACATTGGAGATTCAATATCGCTGATGTTCAAAGGCAGCTTAAAAGCTGAATGAGCTGTACTGCCACCCTCAAGAAGAGTCGCTGCGATGCCAGAAGAAGCCACAGCTATGGCATTGTTACCTTCTGCTCGGATTTTTGCAAGAAGAAGGTTTATAAGAAATATCTTGCCAGTTCCTCCTGGAGCATCCAGGAAAAACACCGTGCCAGTGCCCGAGTCAACACTTCTCGTGACTTGCTCATAAACTGTATTTTGGTCACTGTTAATTAACATCTCGTTATTTGTAACTGTATTGGCCAACTGTGAGGTGTTGTAAGATGTCTCTCTGAAGTACTCTGGATTTGAAGTTACTCCTGTTAGTTCTTTCAAAGGTGATGACAAACCGTAATGTTTAAGAGATTTACCTCCAATATCAATCACATAGTTTTCAAGCAACTGTAGACACTCGTTATAAATCAAATGAGACTATTTTCTACTTCTGTTCCCTTATGAGCTCTTTCAGTCTGTCTCCAAACATCTTCTGATTGGCTCTCTTTATGTTTTTCCCATAGGCTTAATGGGTTTTCCATTTGGCAGAACACCAGCATGACCCCAAAGAATTCACTGATCGTTTAAGGTGACCGAGATATAGGGCAGCTTCCTGTAGAGTCTCCTCCCAGTTGATATCGTCATGTAACAAACCATGTGGCCTGCAGGCCGAATTATAGATTTATAGGTTGGATTTAAGACACCACCAACTGTTCTCAGACATTCAAAAGACGTGGGACCTTTGATTTCGTTGATCAGCAGCCGATGAAGCAAATCCACAATAAGCTTTTTTGAGCCAAACAATTTGTTTTCGTTTGAATCGCTTGTCATTATTGGGATCGTAACTAGAAACAGCTTCTCTATGTACTTGTGAATTGTTCTGCGTGTATTTACTGACAGCGTCTCTATGTACTTTCGGATTTACCTGCGAGTATTTACTTACAGCGTCTCTATGTACTTGTGGATTGGCCTGCGAGTATTTACTGACAGCGTCACTATGTATTTGTGGATTTTTCTGCAAGTATTTGACAGCTGCGTCACGAAATAGTTTCCGTCTAGCTGCATCAGAAAATCTACCATGACCTTTGACACGCCTCCTTTTTACTGGATTCACATATACGCAGTGTTGTACTCACAATCAGTTTGAGATTCGTATTTTTGTTTCAATTACGTCAGTAATTCTAGGGCTTGGTGTGTTAAAGTGACATTCGGCTTCTGTCAAGCGTTGTAGGCATAAAACCGGTTTCATTAACCGGAATCTTTGGGAAATTGTTGAGTACACTTCCGTGATGTTAACAGGCAAACAAATATTTAAATTATCACATACTTGGGGCCAGGGGCCCAAATGAAGTTTTTTCCTTAATGAGCTATATAAAAACGTAAAATCACTAATTCTCCCATTTCCTGTGTAGGTAGAAGCATGAAACTTTGGGTAGTTGTTAAGTAAAATTTCGAGATGGTAAAAGGTAAAACAATTATATAAATTATGATTTACTGGGGACCGGGGGCACAAATGTAGTTTTTTTTCTTATATTTAAAACTTACTCATCACTATTTCTCCAATTTCCCGTGAAGGTAGAAGCATAAAACTTTGGGAACTTGCTGAGTACACTCTTATGACGATAATTAGCGAAAAAGAATTTATAACTTCCACTCATGGTAGTCCGGGGGTCGTGTAGGTAGAAGCATGAAACTTTGGAAAGTTGATGAGTACCTTTCCGCAATTGTAGTTGTAAGAGAATTTTAAAATTCACACTCATGAGGGCTGTGGGGCCATAAACTTTCTTTCCCTCTTATATTTATTGCCTATATAAAATATGGAATTCACTAATTCTCCTATTTCCCGAGTAGGCAGAATCATGAAACTTTGGGAAGTTGTCGAGTACAAACATGCGATGTTAACGGGCGAAATCATATTTAATTTATCACATACTGGGGGCAGGGGGCCAAAATGAAATTTTTTCCTTAAAAAGCTTTATAAAAGCTGAAAATCACAAATTATCATATTTCCCGTGTAGCTAGAAGCATGAAACTCTGAGTAGTTGATAAGTACACTTCCGCGATGGTAACAAGTGAAAACAATATTTAAATTATCACGTACTGGGGGCCGGGGGCCCAACTATAGTTTTTTTCTTATATAAAAATCTGACTCATCACTATTTCTCCAACTTCCCGTGAAGGTAGAAGCATGGAACCTTGGGAAGTAGTTAAGTAGTCTCTCGCGACGATAACTGGCGTAAAAGATTTTTAAAATTCACACTCATGGGGGCCAAAAAGTTTTTTTCCTTATATTGGCTATATAAAAATAAAAAATCACTAATTCTCCTATTTCGCGAGTAGGTACAAGAATGAAACTTTGGGAAGTTGTAAAGGAAAACTTCCGCGATGTTAACAGGCAAAAAATATTTAAATTATCACATACTTGGGGCCAGGGGCCCAAATGAAGTTTTTGTCCTTAATGAGCTATATAAAAACGTAAAATCACTAATTCTCCCATTTCCCTTTGAAGTAGAAGTATGAAAATTTGGGTAGTAGGGTCATTCACTGTAAAAAATCTTACCGTAAAATAGCGATTGCTTCTCGTGTACTAGCTGCCATTAACTAAGCGCTTTTAACGGTAACTTACCGCAGCGATAACTTATCGTTTTTGGCTTAACGTTATTTTACGGCGGAATGTCGTAAACTCTTAGGATACCGTTAACGTTAAGTTAACGTTATTTTTAAAAAAAAACGATAACCACCCCCCCTCCATTTTAGGGCAGCCCCCACCCTCATTAATACAGCCCTTGTTTTAACATTAGCTACTAATAAGCAATACAAACTGGACGCAAATAAATGAGATAAGTATTTTAAAAATTAATACATTTTTTTATTAAGTCCATTCAGGTCATAACAGTATCAACATTCATCTTTGTGTACATTCAAAGTCTGAGAGATCTCTTATTACGCTTGCAACTTTTCTGCTAACGCCTTCTTCTGTTGCTTTTCCTTTACTGGGTGTGCTGCTGCCATTTTCTTTTATCTTGCATCCACCTAATTGAAAAAGAAAGGAATAAAAGGTTTATTAAATTCTGTAACTGAAAATACATTTAAAGAAAAGCTTAAAATGTAAAAACACACAATACATTGATAGCAGTTAGTGTTTTTGAAAATTACATGTTCAACCAGAGCATTTCAAAGCATCCAAGGTTGAATACAAAACCAGTCATTGTCATAAAAATGTGTAAATATAAAAGAATTAAAACCATTTCATAATTTAAAAAAAAATTTTTTGTTTAAATTTTTTTTATATATCTACATTTTTTAAAAATTTATTTATTTTTTTTTAATTTTTTTTTAATTTTTAAAAAAAAATTATTATTTTTTTTTAATAAATTTTTTATTATATTTTTAAAAAAAAATAAATTAAAAAAAAATTGAAGGTTTTCTTAAAATGGGCAAGAAAAACTTGATAAATTAAAAGTAATAAAACTTTAAAAAATATTTTAAATAATTGGTGAAAAAACTTAGTTATTTCAGCTTCCAAGAGAAAGCTGCTTCTCAAAAAACAGCTTTGCTATAAGTTTCTTGTTGGCTGAATAAAAGGGCACACATAGATGGGTTAATGAATACTAAACCTCCTTGGCTAAGATTTCAACAAAGAAGTATAACAATAATAACATGACTAGAAGAAAACGATTCAGAAGACAAAGTAGAAAAAAGACAACACAAAATTTAGTTTATTAACGTTTAAAGCCCCATAAGGTTTTCGGTAAACTTCCGCCTCAGTCCCGTAAGGATTTCCCTTTAATTGCGATCAACTGGTTATTCAATTTAAAAAAATTACGGAAAATGTATTTATATTATTATTATCACACTGACTTCATCTTTTAGGATAAGAATGGTTCTTTTATGTATCCAAAAGACCGACTTGAGTTTAATACTAATTTTATCTGTATAATACTATTATATTTACAAAAAAGCATAGCAAAATCACATCTTCATTTTTTTATTTAAAAACAAAACAAAACAAAAACACGCACAACTTCGCGAATGGAGCGATAACACTAGCAAAGGCAACCGTCGCCATTTCCGGAAGTCGACTAAAGCTTCTCTCACTAAATGAAGAATTTCTTTTTTTTATGATCTCATTACTAAAGAGAGTGCCATCGAGGCGCGCATTACCGCGCTTTGGGATTAGAGACAAGGCGCGCATTACCTCGCTTTTGGGCATTAAACGTTGAAATTATCTATATAATCTGGAAAGAGCCTTTACTAGTTAATCTTAGCATCTGCAACCATAAGGCGGAGAGGGACGCATACCAGATAGTTAAAAACTTGTTCATAGAGGGAAAATTAATTGTGGAAAAAAAGGAAAATTAGAGTAAATACTTCTGAAATGAAATTTACAAATACGTTTAATCACATATGAAAACATAAATTTCTAACCTTTGCAAAAACTCCAAAGTTGAGATTGCTTCTGTATCATATTTAATGTTGAATGTGTAATAGGCACCGCAGAGGCAACCAACAGCCTTTAGAAAATCATTCTCATCAGCATGGATGACTACTTTGCCATCAATGGAAAGCATCCAGTCCTCAACTCCCATGAGACTGTTACCTAGAAACAAAATAACAATTTACTAGTGCAAAACATTAAAACCATGTAAGTCTTACCCTAAGACAAGGGTATTCAAATGAAAGCAACTTTTCACGTTTTATTTTAAAAAATTAATGTGAAAACGTGAGCTATATTTAAAAAAATAAAGGAAACCAAAAAAAAAGTGTTTAAATTCACTAAATATTTCACATACCCCTTAGAATTAGATGAGGTGTAGGGGGCAAAGATTTTTCTTCAATTTCCTCCACAGTGCTGGCAGGCTTTAAAAAAAATAAGAAATAGTACAAATCAAATCATGGTACAACAAAAGTCAAAGGGTATCTGTAATACACTCCCAAAGAACTTTTTGACTTGAAGATATTCACTTAACTTTCAATAAAACTTGTAACCCTATAAAATTAAGTAGAGTCATTGAGATGGGATAATAGAATATTTTATATTTTAATATATAGAAATTACTCAAACCTCAATTTTACTGATATGTAGGACAAAGAATAATACATAAAAATAAAATTTAACTATGAAACATATTAACCTTAGAATAACAAGGTTCTATGTAAACTTTTGGTCAAACCAAGATATTGGCGTTTGAAAATTTGATATTATGTAGGGCCATATAGAATTAGAACCTTCAGTTATTCTAAGGTGGCGATATGTAAGCAAAATCTAAATTAACAAACAAGATGCTATTTCCACTTACTTTACTTATGATTTAAAACAAAAATATTGTAGCACTCTTGAGTAAAATCAGAATACAATCTCACATGTTAAATAAGTGTAATTATGACATAATTATTAATCACAAAAATAAGCTTTCAAAATAAAATCAACTTACCATTTCAATATGAAGTCCGAATATTGAACACTTTATCTTGGTATTATATCCACTGTGACATTGTACGCCTTGACTATTGTATGGCATCTGTCCGTCTACGAAAGACGATAGATTTATCTTTATTATCTGCAGCTCTTGGTGTGGCTGATGAGACCAATCCTTGAGTGGCAGTCTCTTCTGCATGACAAACACACGAAAGCAGTGGGGCAGTGTTTCCTGGCCTTTCTCCTCGCTCTTTTCCCGACTGCTTCTGCCCTAGTTTGCTCCTCTGCTCTTAGTGATCCTTCTTTCACTATAGCCCGCCACATGGACCTATCCTCTGCCAGGTTTTCCCAGTTTTGTATATCAATGTTGGCTACTTTCATGTCTCTCTTGCATATGTCCACGTATCTGAGACATGGCCGACCAACCGACCTTTTTCCTGTCGCCAGCTCGCTGTAGAGCACATCCTTGGGTATGCGACCACTTTGCATCCTCTTGACGTGTCCAAGCCAACGGAGGCGTCTTTGGCTTAATATTGCTGCAATACTACTCATGCTTGCTTGAGCCAGGACCTCTGTGTTGGGGACTTTCTCTTGCCATTTGATGTCTAGGATGCGGCGCAGGCATCTGAGGTGGAAGCTATTGAGCCTTCTTTCATGCCTGGTATAGGTGGTCCAAGACTCGCATCCATAGAGGAGTGTGCTCAGTACGCAGGCCTGGTATACCTGCAGCTTAGTCCTTGCTGTGAGTTTGGCATTGGACCAGACTCTTTTGTACAGTCTAGCCATAACAGTTGCTGCCTTCCCTATCCTGCTACTTATCTCATCTTCTAGTGAGAGGGTGCTCGAGATGTTCGATCCCAGATAAGTAAAACTGTCAACAGCATCCAGGTTGCAGTCATCAATGGTGATAGTCGGGAGAGAGGCAGCATCCTGTGCCATAATGTTGGTTTTCTTTATACTTATGGTCAGGCCAAACTCTTTGCAGGCAGCGGAGAAGCTGGATACAAGGTTCTGCAGGCCGTCTGCTGTGTGGGATATTAAGGCGGCATCGTCTGCAAATAAGAGCTCGCGCAGCAAAATCTTCCTTATTTTGGTTTTTGCTTTAAGTCGGGCAATATTGAATAATCTCCCGTCAGCTCTGGTGTGTATGTATATCCCCTCGCTGTTGTTCTTGAAGGCATACTGGAGTAAGATGGAAAAGAATATTGCGAATAGAGTAGGTGCCAACACGCAGCCTTGCTTTACTCCACTACTTACTGGGAAAGCCTCGGAGGTGGCACCGTTATAGCACACTGTGCCCTGCATGTTTTCGTGGAATTGCTTGATGATGTTAAGCAGATGTGTTATCGCCTTGACTAATCTGTAATCAAAGACCACCTTATTTCTCTATTATCTGAAATGGAAAGTGAAAAAAAAAGAACTTTATGATTAAAACAAATCTGATAACTGCACAGCTAGTAAGAGATCTAAATGCTCTGATTGATTTTTAGTCTTAGCCAAAATACAAATTATATATTATCTAGTTTTGACAAAATTAGGGTGACAATAATCTTAACCAACACCTTAATAATAATAAAAAAATGTTAAATCTCTAACTAACGTTTAAATGTACACATGGTTTAAATATCTCAACTGGCATTAGAACCAAAATTTATTACCATGATTTATAAACTGATAAATTTTGTTAAGACTGATACTTATTTATAATATAACTTAAAATCAGCAGAACATTCAATTTGAAAACATTCAAACTTAACACCTTTCATGACAGACCTTAAAGTGGTTATCCATCTTTTTATTGTATGCAATGGTCATTCTGTAATCAAAGACCTCCCCTTTTGTTATTGTAAAAGACAGAACCTGAAATTTGAAGTAAAAATAATTAACTAAATGATTACAAATAACAATTTTCCTTTTGTTACAGAATTTATACATGTGTAACATAACTACATACCTATTAAAAATTAAGAAAATGTAAACAGTTTTTAATATAATTAGACTACATCTACTTAATTCTGTATAATAATATTAAAAGACATGAAAAATATTCTGCATATAAATATTTATATGCCATACACTGACTTTAAAGTTGACAAATGATAAATTCTCGTAACTTTTTCTAGTCTCATACTTTCATTACTGTTTAATTTAAAATGTATTAATACTTACATATCGGTAGTGGTAATGTTAAAGCATATAATTTGCCAAGACTTGTATTGTTCAGTTAGTTTAACCTAGACTCCCTGTTTCATGTGATCTTTACCAAGTTTTTTTGAAAATATGTCATAGATGTCAGGAAGAGTCCTAACTTACATAAACTTAAGGTATTAGTAAGCGTTATTAAACTTAAGCGTTATTCGCACGGTTTTGGCAGTGCAAATAATGCCCAACATTATCCGCACGGTAAACCGTGCGGACAATGCCTAGCGTTATTCGCACTGCCGCACGATTTTGACTGTGAGAATGATGCCAAACTTTATCTAAAGGCCTTAGACTTGGGTAATGCATATAAAAATGATAATAAAAATTAACAAATAATACTAACAGTCACTGTTACTGACTCTTACTTTAAATTTTAAAATTTTGACCGTGAGAATAATGTCGAACAAATTCAATTGTCATTTTAACCGTCTTTCAAGTGTCTGGAATCTTATATTTGTATCCATTTTAGCAATAATCTGAGCGGACCTGCATATCGTTTGTTAATGATTAATCATTAATTAATTAATTAGTAATACTGCAGATTTAGCTGACATAAAACTATACTTTTATTAACTGTTCCAGTGCAATCAACTTTGTATTTTTATTCTGTATAATTATGAAGTAACTTTTTATTAACTTTCATACATAATATTTAATTGGACGAGACTCTGTAATGAAAAAGAATAATTATTATTCTCCCCAAAACTAGCATTGTACCTGTGGTCAACATAAATCCATTAAGTTAATTTAAAGCATGAAAAAACGAAAGACGATACAATGGTATAGCCAGTATAGCATAAAAATTTTAAAGTGAGAGTCTGTAACAATGACCATTAGAAACAGAATAGATAAGACAGGCATGGATGGGGGAAAAATCAAATGTTTCTGGGAAAGCGCCTGCTTGTGCGTTTGCAAACATCCTCACTGTGGTTGTAACCCCCCCCCCTTTTTCAGTAAGACTGTCCTAGGATTCGATCCGCTTACCAGTACCATTATGATAAATTGAACTAAGCTAGATTAACCACTCAACTGGAGAAGCTGATGAAAATATTTGTTATTTAAAACTTATAAGTAACTATCATTAAATGCACACTAATAAATTTTTATGGCAATGGTACTTTAAAATTTCACCAATCATGAAATTGTAATATGTGTTAGCATATAAATTACACATTTTAGCCTAAATCGAGTGATATCGGCCATTATTTTGTCTACACCGGGCGCGTTTTTTTTTCATCGTGACCAGCCACTATAAGTAAGACGCAGACGACCCGTGCAGATAATATCAGCATTATCCGCACGGCCAAAACAGTGCGAATAATCACTTCGTAAACTTAAAGCAGCAAATTAATGTAATAAACTTGTGGCATATGTAGTAGTTTAAATTTTAAGGCATAACTATATTAAAATGGATGCTTGGACTGTGATTAGGACTTATAGATTTATTAAAGATCTCATGAATATTCCAAAGCATCTTATGCTTCTTTTTACCTGATCCTCATCGGATTTACAACTTCACAAGAATCTTGGTAAAGAATTAGCCAAAAAAACATTTTCATTATTAAAAAAGGGATTTGATGTATACAATTTGACGTCCACTAAATCTTCAAACACACCATTTACAAAATGTTTGTAAAAAGAATTGCTATGGACATTTTAAAAAAAATTGAATATTTGTATATCTTAGTCTACCAATACCTTACTACAATATTAATTCTATCTAGTGGTCTTCTATTTATCAACTGTAAATGAATACTGAGATAATTATGGGCTTATGAACACAGTGCGTTCTATTATAGTAAAATATGTTAGGCCACTTCTCACCCTCTCTGTCAACTCAAAAGCCAATACTTAACTATTTTTAAAAGTCTATTGGGAATATTTTTGAAACTATAATGGCAGAAATTATTCTCTAAAGTACCGCCATGTGCTTTGTAAATATTTAAAATCTTATAGGCCTATGGTGCATTGCACATCGTGCAAATTAAACATGCCTCGGACTAGACCCCTCTACCTATAGGTCTTGCCAAATATTTAGGCCCACTCCATCACCAGCTTATTCTATATTTTCTATTTCAAAATTAATGCCTATTGACATTTGCTATGCATTAATGAACATTGACCATTATTATATTATGATCACTATAATACTATTGAAGCTATTGACAATCTAATTGTAACAGATACAAACTATTGACTAAAGTGTTTTAAGCATGACCGTGTCAAACCATGTGCTTTGGACCTTGGACATATTTTAAGTCCTATACGTTTAAGGTATATTGCACACCACGCAAATTTAATATTTAAATTTCTTGAACTCTTCTACTCTGCCTGTAGACCGTCATGAATTTCAATTATTTTCATTAATAATACTAATGACAACTTAAATGTAATGAATGTAATGGACATTAACTATTCACTAAAGCATGGCCATGGGCCATGTGCTTTGTAAATATTTAAAATCTTACATTTCCTAGTGTGCTATGTAATCCATGCTAATTTACTATTACTCGTACTTGTTACACTTTCCCTATAGTATAGTTTTAGGCTTTAACTTTAGGCCTTGCCAAATATTTACACCCACTACATCACTGGCTTATTTAATATCTGAATCTGCTATTCAAAATTTAATGCAAAATATGCTAGTTAATGACTATTACTATTTTTATTGGTAAAATATAAAATGCAATTAAAACTATTGACACATTTAGTTGACACTTACTACTCAGTGACTGCCGAGAATGAATCATAAAACAAATAAAATGGCCATGGCATGTGCCGTGGACCATTAAAAATGTTTTCAATCCTTACAACTGTCAGATTAAAATTAGTATTAGGTTATGGCATATTTAAATACGGCCATACAATCTTATGAGCAATAAACAATAGATCAATAGAAGCAGTGAATAATAAGCCTGATATAGTTCGACTCAACTTAAACATTTTTTTAACACAATGGCGGCTTATCGTCATGCCGTCAATAATACTATCAATTGTGAAATGGGGCGAATTTAATTAAATTTAAACGGCTGAAGCTATAAACATAGATATATAACCATTTCAAATGAAATAATTACCTGTTTCTTAATAATTCAATTATGCAATCAAACGCAAAGACGAAATTTATACTTAATATACTGTCGAAATATCAACTAAAGTTAAAGATAACTTAATACAACCCTCAGATAGACATAAGGATAAAAACACCTTTCTTATTCCGTATGCAAGAACAAACACATACAAGTTTTCCTTCTTCCCGTCCGGAATTCGGGCGTGGAATGGGTTGCCTGAAGAATCCAGGAAAACCAACACTTTATCAACATTTAAATCTCTAATAAAAATGCAGGACTAAACACAAACCATAGATAAGCGTAGGACGCAATAATCTTCTGTATAGAAGGAGCGTCTGTAAACAGATAAGATAAGATAAGATAAGATAAGATAAAGTAATTCCATTGTCAATTTGTCGATTCTAGTAGGGCGGAAGTTTCTCATTAAGACAACTGATTTTTAAAAAACACCACATGTATACATCGGAACAATATTACAAATATATTGAATAAAAATAAACAAATTTAGTATAATATTAAAGAAAACGTATTTATTTTCTAGTAAATATTTAATATTTACTTATAAACATTTAAACTATAAACATGTTGCAATTTTTTGTTTAAATAAAACAAATTTAATGTACGGAATGGATAATGAGTAAAAAATTGTCTTGTTAGTTTTACCGTTCCAATATAAAAAAATATATAATATAATATATTATATTAAAGCTTTTAAATTTAAAAATATAAATGATAATTAAATATTTTTTAAAAATATTTTTAAAAATTAAATTTTATTATTATTATTATTATCTTATTATTATTTTTTTAAACTTGAAATCTTACCTGGAGTGTTCTCAATTACTTTCAATTCAAAAAATGTATTGCGATAGAATACAATAATAATAAAAATATTTTAGGGCTGTTAACGATTAATTAAAATTTAATCGTTATATTTTGAAAAATTAACAATTAATTAATCTTTAATTTCGATTAAAGCCAAAAAATTAAAATGTATGATGTCATAAGTAACGCCTATTAAACGTTCTTGTTGAAAATCTAAATAACACTGGAATGTCTCCTTTATTACTTTATATGTCATCTTTTCACCAACTTCGCAAAAAGACAAGTATGTTGGCATTATTTGGTTCAAGTGATGAGCGGGTCTAATTGACAATATAACCAGCCGATCTGGACAATCCTTCACTTGGAACTGGAGTAACTGGTATGCACTAACCGGTCTTGGCAAGGAATTGCATTATCGGATATCGGTGTTCATTAACTTTCCACCATTGTAGAGGGTTAATGGATTCGGGAAGTTTCATCTCCATTTTGTAACGCTGTAATTCATCAGAAGAGCTGTGGTCATTTTCTGTCTCTGAGTCAGACTCCATTACTGCCATTAGCTTAATAGGCTTTTCATTTGGTTTGATAAGTAGGCGAAGTGTTAGAACCATGGTAGGCAAAAGTTTTCAACAATTTGAACATTCCCGTCAGTCAATAGTTTAAAACCAAAATGTTCATGTAATTTATCAGGCGCTATTTTAATTTAAATTTTAAATTTTATTTTATTTCATTTTTTTTTGACTTTCAATAATTTTTAAGTGATGGGTCGACTAATCGTTAAAAAATAATTTAATCGTTAATTTTTTTAAACGATTAATCTAGAAATTAATCGTTAATTTCCGAAGCCCTAAAATATTTATATTGAATAGCTTAAATAAGAAAAACAAAACTTCATTAATTAATCATTATGGGTTCCCGGGCCAAAACGTTGCAACATTTTAAATTTAAAACCCCTACAGTATAGATTTTAGTCTGAATCATGCCTAATGTTTATCTATAATATTATTATGTCAGAACTCGATAATTTGTGGGAAAAAATGTGTCTGTTCCCATGTGAAATAATTAATACTGATTTTTAAATTGAGCTAGATTACCTGTCACGCATTGCAGTAATGGCAGAAGAAAAAGATATTCAAAGAAAACTTGAAGTAATTTTTATATTTTAAAATAAAATACTATACACCTTTACTTTGCGAGAGTGTAGGCTTACTCAACAGCTTTCCAAAATTTCATTGCGATCGGGTGAATAAAATAACATTTTTTAGCTTACATAAGAAAAGAAAACACATTAAGGTTCACCGGCCTAATTAGTGCAAGTATAATTTAAAATTAAAACCCTTATAAGGCTAATCATATTTTGAAGGAAATCAATTATTTATTAAAAATTATTTATAGTATTTAATACGAAAGCTGTAATTATATTTAAAATCATGATATTAGTAATAGTATATTACTAATAAATACAAAGGCATATTATTTCGTAAGGACCAAAGAAAAAAAAAGAATTAAATGTAAGTTAAGACTAATCTGCTAATACTAATACTAGGACTTGAGTTTACGACTATCGAATGATCACTCTTTACCACGTTTTTTTAATAACTTACTTTCGTTCCTTTTTGTCTGTTTGTCTGTCCGTAAAATATTTTTTAAATAGCTCATATAAAAGAAAAAAACGCCACTTTGGGCACCAGGTCAAAATATTTGTCACTGTCCTTCACGGTAGTAAACTACCGGAAAATATTTATAGACGAACATTGATTACACTCCATTACTGTTAAAAAAGGGAAAACAGTGAAAAGTAGTCATTTACAACCATTTAGCGTTAAATAACAGTATAAATGTGTTAAAAAACATTATATTTTTTACAGTATAAATTAATACCGGATTTTATTGTAAATGAACTTAAATTACATTACGTTACTGTTTTTAAAAAAAAACAGTAAAAAAAAATTCATTTACAGCAGTTTAGTGTAAAATAACGGTATAAACGTGTTAGAATACGTTGCATTTTTTAGTGTTGTTAAGTAACATTTTCCGATGGTAACAATTAAAAACTGTTAATAATTTCTCACTTACTAGGAGCCAGTGACCCAAAAGTAGTTTTTTTTTATTAAATAAAAAAACTGACTAATCACTAATTCTCCAACTTCCCGTGTAGGTAGAAGCATGAAACTTTGGTAAGTTGTTGAGTACACTTCCGTAATGGTAACAGGCGAAAAAAATTTGAAATTCACACTCATGGGGCCGGGGGCCCAACAACTTTTTTCCCCTTATATAGACTTTATAAAAATTAAAAATCAATCATTCTATTTGCCGAGAAGGTAGAAGCTTTACAACGTTGAGCATTTGTAAAGCTACATTCCGCGAATGTAAAAGGTATAAATTATCACTTACTGGGGGCCGCGGGCCAAAATTTTGTTTTTTTCTTTATATTTAAAACTGACTCATCACAAACTCTCCAAATATCCGTGAAGGTAGAAGCATGAAATTTGAGAACTTGCTGAGTACACTCTTATGACAATAATTGGCGAAAAATAATTTATAAAATCCATTCATTTGTGGCTGGGGGCCAAAACGCGTTTTTTTCTCCTTATATGGACTATATAAAACTGAATCAACACTAATTCCTCATCTTCCCGTGTAGGTAGAAGCATGAAACTTTGGGAAGTTGGTGAGTTTCCTCTTTCAATGGTAACATACAAAACAAAATAAAAATTATCACCTCAATAGGATTACTTGAAGTGATTCTTTACTTTTCGTTTTTGTTTTTTTTTCTGCAGAACCACGACAGACAGACGGACAAGATGGTGAAGTTAATATATGTAGTTTATGTATAATGATACAGATTGAAATCAATTGGTGTTTTGAATGTGTGTTACGCGGGTTCTCAACGGTAATTGAAATCCTAATTTCCTTAGCAGAGCGTGGGTATTTTTTTCTATATGAAAATTAACATATTGTAAAATAAAAGATAACTTTTTTTTGGTAAATTTAAAAGAGCGTTTATCTATCTATCTATTTATCTATTTATCCATCCATCCATCCATCCATCCATCCATCCTTCCATCCATCCATCCATCCATCCATCCATCCATCAATCCATCCATCCATCCATCCATCCATCCATCCATCCAACCATCCATCCATCCATACATCCATCCATCCATCCATCCATCCATCCGTCCGTCCATCCATCCATCCATCCATCCATTAATCCATCCAGCCATCCAGCCATCCACCCATCCACCTATCCATCTACCCACCCATTCACCCATCAATCCATCCATCCATCCATCCATCCATCGATCCATCCATCCATCGATCCATCCATCCTTCTATCCATCTACCCATCTATCCATCTACCCATCTACCCATCCATCCATCCATCCATCCATCCATCCATCCATCCATCAATACATCCATCCATCCATCCATCCATCCACCTATCCATCTACCCACCCATTCACATCCATCCATCCATCCATCCATCCATCCATCCATCCATCGATCCATCCATCCTTCTATCCATCTATCCATCTATCCATCTACCCATCTACCCATCCATCCATCCATCCATCCATCAATCCATCCATCCATCCAATCATCCATCCATCCATTTATCCATCGATCCATCCATCCATCCATCCATCCGTCCATCCATCCATCCATCCATCCATCCATCCTTACATCCATCCACCCACCCTTTCTTAACCTTAACTTTAGAGAAGCTTCTGTCACAGCTGGTATTCAAAGTCCAGTAGATTGGCTCGTGTACGAAAATCAAATCTGTTCTCCGAATTCTGTACTGCCAAAGCCTCACATGAATTTCTACACTAATCACATCATTTGAAAAAAAAATCTAACATAATATGGATACATATTCGCTTCGATCGCCAACAGATTACTCTATAAATCTTTGACTGGAAGTTTTAAATAAAATGATACTGTATCAACTTCAAATTATAGAGAAAGTCAAAGCATCCTTAAGTATTAAATTAGTTTCTCTGTAAGTAGCCTCTGCGAAGCAATTTAACACTATAATTTCGGGCCCCAGTCTTCAAAATAGTATATAATTCCAAATGTAAAAAAAAACAAAAAACAAAGAAAAGAATCATATGTCTATGTGATAAGCAAAGTACCAGTGTCTATCCTTATATTTAGCCTTGTCTGCCTCTGTCAGATTTTCAATAGCTTTCAAAGTATATTCACTATTTTGAATCCCTAAGTCTTTTTAATGCCTTGCCTATAGCAAAAATTAGTTTTTTTTCATTTGTGTGTTACATGAAAAATAATGCGTAAAACTGTTTAAGTGTACCATAAATAGTTGGAAAGTTTGTTTGCGTTGTATCAGCACGTAAAGAAATCAGATTTAAAGAACTTTTTGAAAGAGATTTGGCTTTGAACTCCCGTATACTTATATCAATTAATTCCATTTATTTTATTGCAATTGTATTGCTTGTTGGATTTTACTGGTACATCAGTTTTCGCCTCTACAAGATAAGCGGCTTACAAATTTTAATCAGTTATAGGTACCAGCACATTAGCGTACTTTTTTATGCTACCTCAGCCCCTTGGTTCTTCAGATCAGTAGCATAAGCATTTTAGATTTTAGATTCGCTATGAAGTTTTAAGCTTTCGAGTTAGTAACGTTCATGTATTTTAAAGTGTATCCAATTTCTTTTTTAACGTTTCCACTGGATTTTCTGTTATTTAACCTTATTTTAAATTTTTCAGTTTAAAAAGCCAATGAACAATATGGAATTGGCCACTGCCCCCCCTCAAAAAAAAATTAAAAAAAAAGTACCGCACGTAGCAGTTGATGGGCCCATGATTTAAATTGATAGGTACAGGAATTTTCACTTCTACAAAAGGACCATCTGAAAAATTTGAAGACTCAAATAAGTTACCAGTAGATTATTGTCACCTTTTCATACTACTTACACCTTTTCGTTTTTTCAGTTCAGAGGCATAATTATCAGAAAAATTTATAATATTTACAATATAGACTTAGAAGTTTTGGCACTAGAAACGTTTATATTTTTACCATAGTTCGTTTATGAATTTTTAAAATTTCATTTTGATAAAAATTTGCACTGTTTTTTTAAAATGTTCATTCTTAGAAGCTAATTAAGAACGAGGAATCTGCCGCCCCTTAAAAAGTGCCGCCCGGGGCATTGGCACCGCTTGCCCCACTCCAATGGTTTAACTGCATCTTATTCTAAAGGGATCCTGATCCCGGCAATATCCTTTTCGGATTACGATCAAGCTTCCTCGTTCAATGCTGATGATATCATGTAATATTGCTAGGTTTTAGTAATATACAAATAACCTTATATACTCATTCTATAGCCCATTCGTTCAAAAGCCGACCACCCGCTTTTGGAAGAGAATAGTATAATTAAACAACCCCGTAAAACAAAGTTTTTGACTATAAATCCCTTACCATCATCATCATCATCGCCCTTCGTCCCATCTGGGGCATAGGCCGCGAACAAAGTCTCTCCAGGCATCCCGGTCCTGCGCCAGTCTCTCAATCTGCCCCCAGCTGTGCCCGCTCATTTTTGTGTCTGCCTCCAGTTCTCTTCTCCAGGTCATTTTGGGACGACCTCTTTTCCTCTTGCCTTGGGGGTTCCATGTGAGGGCTTGTCTCACAATGCTGGATGTAGGCTTTCTGAGAGTGTGGCCAATCCATCTCCATCTGCGCTGGCGTATTAGCTCTTCCACTGGGCTCTTGTTGTGTGCGTTGCCAGAGGTCCTCATTGGTGATGACATTTGGCCAGCGGATTCGGAGAATTGCTCGGAGACATGTATTTATAAAGGCTTGAAGCTTTTTAGAAATGGCTGCTGTTATTCACCATGTTTCTGCTCCATACAGTAGGACAGGCTTTACTGTGGTGTTGAATATCCTGACCTTGGTATGAAGAGTCAAGTTGTTGCAGTTCCAAACTTTTTTTTAGCTGTTTAAATGATGATCTTGCTTTGCCAATTCTCACTCTTACATCGGCGTCTGTCCCTCCTTGTGTGTCGATGATGCTTCCAAGGTATGTGAAGCTATCCACCTCTTCCAGATTTGTTCCTTCCAGTGTTATTGGAGTGTTGCTTGATGTGTTTATTTTAAGGACTTTGCTTTTTCCCTTATGGATGTTCAGGCCAAGGCATGCAATCCCTTATATATGAGACATAACTTAAAGCATTGATTATGTTCTAACGTGACAAAAACTTACAGCCTGAAACTGAATGAATTCCACCTGGTTAAAACACGAGATGTGGTCACCGATGGCTGGCGTGAAGTCAAGTGACCCGTAAAATGTAAACAATAGCGACTTCTACATATATTGTTATATAGATAAACTAAAAATGCATTAATTTAATTACGTTAAGTTTTATCGATCTGAAATTTTTATACGATGCATTGTTAGGTGACACGGATTCATGTGCCAAATTTCAGCTCGATGGCTTAACGGAAAGTGGGTCATTTTATAATTTTGTTTTTCCGCCCGCCCAAGACAGAGAGACAGAGAGACAAGATTTCGAAGTTAATATAAGAGATTTAAAAAAGTGTATAACCCGCTCGCAAGCCAACCCTGTAGTAGAACTTATAGGTCAAGTAACAAGACTTCAACACACTTTGGTCTGGTTATCAACTATCTTTAATCACTCTATACAATCAACTGGGATCAACTGTACAATCAACCACCTTGGCAGCTCGTATGCAATCCACCACCTAAACAGCTCGTATGCAATCAACCACATAAACAGCTCGTATGCAATCAATCTCGGTTGCCTCTTGAGCCGTACATTTATAGTCAGCTCTCCTCCAAGTCCATGACCACGCACGCTTACAGTTTACATCACAGACCATGTGTTTCATACTAGGTCACGTCCTTGTATTCTCATGCAATATAAACACAAAAACACGTCTCTCACATCTCCCGTCTAACAAAACCAATTAAATGAATGACCCAGCTTATCAAGAGAATAATACAATTAAAACATCGAACAATTCAGTAAATTAATTCTAACATTGAATCTTCAAAAGTCTATCAAAGCACACTGCACCTTTATGTCTCTTTATCTGGGTATCTCTTTGGTGGCTTCACCTGTCTCCCGTATCTTGTTGTTGTTGACTTCGCTGGCTGAGTTGCTGATTACCCATTTCTACTAATGCTGAAAGTGTGTTCTTCATGCTCTATGTCTAGTGTGTCATACTCAAAAATATCTGTCACACCTCTCCTTCCTTGAAATGCCTGTCTCAGCATGTTGTTGTTTCGTCGGTATGTAATACCATCGTTAGTCTTAACGATGTATGACCTTGGCGTCGTTGCTGCTGACACGAGCCTTTATGTTCTTTCTGCATATACACTCTGCTTCCAGGCTGCAAGTGCGTACGTCTGTATATTCTGACTGTTTTATTGTAATATTTCTCCTGCTCTTTTTTCTTCTGACCCACATTTTCTTAGTTTCTTTTGGATCAGCAAGTTTAGTTGTAATAGATTATATAGTCAAGTGACAAGTCTTTGACACACCCTGTCTTGTCTTTCACAGAGCATTTGATTGTTGTTTTGCTACAACAGGCAATGTTTCTCAACTGTATGTAGTGAGCCTTGCTGTTGATTTCTGCATTCTTCCCATTCTTAGTTGACTAAACAATCTGTGTGGCAGAATGTTTACTTGTGCGCCCGTGTCTAGTGTGAACACTACTGGCCTCTGACAGAGGCTCTGTTCAAGTGTGACGACTGCCCTCAATTCATCACTCGTTGCGTGTTGCGTGGACACACTTCCTAGGTAGAATGTATTTTGACTATAGTCCACCTGATCTTTTAGCTGACGGTTGACAACTTTTACACGTTTTGATTTGCAAATAGCAGAAAAATGATTCAATTTTCCACAGATGTTGCATAGCTCCCAATAAGTAGGACATTTTTTAGGCTCACGTTTTTTTTCCACAACATTTACATTTTCCTGCTTTTATTTGTGTACTTGACCTTACAGCTTGCTTGACATGTTGACTTGATTTCTCACATGCCTTTGAGTTCACAGGTTGAACATTCTTTTCTTCATTTAAAGCTTTGAGTTGCAATTCTGACGTTTCCGCCGCTTGGCATATAATTTCAGCCTTGTTTAAATTCAGGTCTAATTCTCTCAGTAGTCTAGCCCTGAGATATTCATTATTTACTCCAGCCACAATTCTGTCCTTTATTAGCGTCTCTGTTAAATTTTCAAATTCACAATACTTTGCTTTAATTTTAAGGTCTGTTATAACATTATCGAAACTTTCTCCCTCACCTTGCTTTCTGGAGAAAAACACGTGTCTCTCGACTGTCACATTCTTTCTTGGCAAACAATAATTCTCGAATTTTCGTAACAAGCACTTCACTGAATGAAAATCTGTGTCACAATCGTCACATTCCTGTCCAGTCCATTGGAAGGTATTGGACACTTCTATCGCTTCCTGGCCTATTACATGCAGCAGTTTCATGCTCTGCACTTCTTAGCTTTTTGTGTCGAGTCCACTGGCTATCTTGTATATCTGGAAAGACTGCTTAAATCTCTTCCAGTTGTCAGCCATGTTTCCATGTAGCTCCAGTGCTTGTGGCGGGTGGAGTCGGTCCATCTGACACTATGTAATAGATACGGCGTCAGTACTTCAAGTGTTATTGAGGTTCTTTACTTCTGACACCATGTAATAGATTATGGCGTCAGTAATTCAAATAGTCTTGGGGTCAACCACTTCTGACACCATGTAATAGGACTTGTAGGTCAAGTACCAAGACTTCAACACACTGTGGTCTGGTTATCAACTGTCTTTAATCACTCTATATAATCAACTGGGATCAACTGTACAATCAACCACCTTGGCAGCTCGTATGCAACCCACCACCTTAACAGCTCGTATGCAATCAACCTCGGTTGCCTCTTTAACCGTACATTTATAGTCAGCTCTCCTCCAAGTCCATGACCACGCACGCTTACATTTCACATCACAAACCACGTGTTTCATACTAGGTCACGTCCTTGTATTCTCATACAATATAAACACAACAACACGTCTCTCACAAACCCCCCCCCCAAATTTAAAACCCCTCTAGATTTCAATCTGGGTGATAATTTATATATGTGTCAAGTTGGTGGAAATTCATTAATCCTTGTAAAACCGCAAGCGTAAAAAACGCAATCAAATGTATTTTAAAAAAAAATACTAGGTGCCTGGTCATGCTAGTCGAAATTGGAGAAGATAATAAATATAAAGAAACCAAAGAGTGGTTTAAATTATTAAAATAATATTTAAATGCTACGTAAGAAAAAATGACTGCAAGGGATCCCGGCTCCCAATATGTGATTATAAAAAAAATATTTTTTTGCAAATATAATAAATAACTTCCCAAAATATCTGTACTATCGTTTCATAAAGTAGTATTTATATATATATATATATATATATATATATATATATATATATATATATATATATATATATATATATAAATTATTGGCCCCAACACTTAACGAATGGACATTAGGAGTTAAATGCCCCTGTAGTATTTTATTATAGGCAATCACATGTTTGCATATAATATTAGGTCATGTTGCAGACATTTACACTGGACCTAACGCATGGACTACTTTTTATTGCTCATTTAAGCAAAGGTGACATTATAGAACTCCCGTGTAGCAAAATATTATAAATCCACCCCCGTAGAGACTCTCCCCCCATCACCACCCCGAGAAAATATTTCTTCATGATAAAAATAATTTCACCCCTACCTATAAAATAATCAGTATCCAAAAAGATTTCGCCCCATTCCACTTTCAATATAAAACAAAAAATTGCCGTATTTTACTGCACATAAGACGATCCCCTACTTCTAGAAATGACATGAATAATGGTTATAGCTATTTCATTTTTTTATGGAAATGTGTATTCAAAAAACTGTTACAAAATGAATTATGTTTCTGCAATAAGTGTGTGGAGTTTGGGATAGTATTAATCTAAAACTGGAACTTTTGAGAACATACCTAATGTCTAATCCCCTGCTCATCACGGAAGACAAGAATAATCGATAGAGAGTTTAAGAGGCTAAAGATTGACATCGCATGTTTTCAGGAGACCAGGCTCCCAGACAGCGGATCACTAAACGAGGCAAATTACACATTCTTCTGGCAAGGCAGACCTACAGATAAACCAAGACAGAATGGTGTAGGTTTCGCTGTTAAGAAGAGCCTTCTACCAACCACTGAACCCACGTCATCAGGCACGGAGCGGATCACCACTCTAAGAATCATAACAGCTGCGGGTCCAGCAATCATTCTTAGTGTGTATGCCCCAACTCTCTGTTCAACCCCGAAGAGAAGGACCAGTTCTATGGAGCTTTACATCAGGCAATAGCCAGCATCAACAAAGACAAACCAATCTATCTCCTAGGAGATTTCAATGCTAGGGTAGGGCACGACCACGAAGCCTGGCCCACTTGCCTTTTACTATTTGGAAGAGGAAAGAAAAATGAGAACAAGACAGAGGCTTCTGGAACTGTGCAGCTCATGAGGCTTGTGTGTGACCAACACTTACTTTAAGTGCAAGGATATACACCAATTATCTTGGAGACACCCTTGATCGTGCTAATGGCACTAGCTGGGCCTCATCATCACCAGGCTGGCACAACTAGCTAGCTTCCTACTCACCCGCAGCTATCACAGCGCCGACTGCGACACAAATCACTCCCTTGTGGCCAGCAAGGTATGACTAATGAGGAAAAACTCGTACCACACCAAGAAAAGGGATGTCCCCACATCAACACCTTCTGCATGAAAGACCCTGTAAAAACGCAACTGTTCAATGACAAAGTGAAGGTAGGTCTCTCAAAGGCGTCCCCATGCGCTACCATTGACTCCAAATGGACGCATCTCAGAGACACATCTATAAATCAGCATTACATGCCTTTGGCAAGAAATCTCACAAAAACACGGACTGGTTTTATAAATATTGAGAAGAGATGAAACCTGTCACTTAAGCCAAAAGGAAAGCTCTTTTGGCCTACAAGGAAACGCCCAAACCCGACAGGCTGCATGCCTTAAAAACAGACAAGTCACATGCCCAAAAAGTTGCACGTCAATGTGCCAATATCTACTGGCTTAACCTCTAATCCAGCATACAATGAGCTGCAGACATGGGCAATGCCAACGTAATGTATGAAAAAATATAAAAAATCTACTGGCCTTTGACGTCCAAAGTTGCCCCACTAAAGTCCAAAAGTGGAGAATTTATCCAAGACCAGGCAGGACAGCTAAACCGGTGGGTTGAGCATTATCTGGAACTGTATTCAACAGTTACCACAGTCTACAGAACAGCTCTAGATAAAATCCCCGATTTGCCACTCATGGATGAACTTGGTGTTGTACCCACACAGGAAGAGCTGAGCAAAGCTGTTGTCAGCCTAGCTTGTGGAAAAGCCCATGGGAATGAGGGCATACCACCAGAAGCTCTAAAGAGTGGCAAAAAAACTTTACTCTAATCATTGCACGAGCCTCTGTCCCTCTGCTGGGAACAGGGTTACATACCCTAAGACCTAAATGATGCAAATATATTGGAATTATATAAAAGAAGCGTGATAGAAGTGACTGCAATAACTATCGCGGCATCTCACTCCTTAGTATTGTAAAAAAGGTTTTCGCCCGTGTCTTACTAACAAGTTTACTGAGTTTACCATCCCGTGTCTATCCAGAATCTCAGTGCGGTTTTCGGGCTGGTCGGTCTATCATAGACATGGTGTTCTCTATACGGCAGCTCCAGGAAAAATGCAGAGAGCAACAGAAGCCACTATACATTGCCTTTGTGGATCTAAAGAAAGCCTTTGATTTGGTCAGTCCCAACAGGCTATTCCAAATCCTGGTAAAATTCCTGTCCCCCACACCTACTGGACATCATCAGACACCTCCAGGAAAATAAGCAGGGCACTGTGCAGTTCGATGGAGCTACGTCAGAAGACTTTTTAGTCAGCAGTGGAGTTAAACAAGGTTGTGTACTTGCACCAACACTTTTCGCAATATTCTTCTCTGTACTGCTTCGATACGCATTCAACGATAGCAGTGATTGAATCTGGTTACACCCAGAGCTGATGGAGGACTTTTCAACACTGCCCGCCTCCGAGCCAAGATCAAAACGACAGATGTCCTAATTCATGAGCTACTCTTTGCGGATGACGCGGAATTAACAGCACACACACAAACAGGTTTGCAACAACTCAACTAATGTCAAGCTTCTCCAATGCCTGCAAAGAATTGTGTCTGCAAATCAGCTTGAAAAAGACAAACATCATGGCTCAAGACACTCAACCTCCTCCTACCATGAATAGTGACAATGAAAACGTGGTGGCTGTTATCAGCTTCACCTAATTTGGTTCCAAGGTCTCCAATACAATGTCCATTGAAGAGGAAATACACAGTATAATTGGCAGGGCAGCTTCCACAATGGCTAATTTAAATAAACAGGTCTGGCATAACACCAAGTTAGCAGATAAAACCAATTTGTGTGTCTATAGAGCCCGCGTCATAAGTACACTGCTATACGGGTGCGAGACTTGGATCACTTATACATCCCAAGAGCACAAGCTTAATAGCTTCCACTTGAGATGCCTGCGTCACATCCTTGGCATTAAATGGCAATAAGTGCCTAATACTGAGGTCCTAATCCGTGTCAATAACCAAAGCATGTCCTCAATACTTAGTGAAAGACGCCTGAGATGGCTAGGATATGTTTAAAAAATGAGGCTTCGTCACATCCCCAAGGATCTCCTATATGGAGAACTGGCATCGGAAAAGAGCAAGACAGGTCACCCACATCTGCGATTTAAAGATGTCTGCCAAAGGGACATGAAAGCAGCTAGAATACACACTAGTGACTGGGAGTGTAAGGCAGAAGACCGATCTACGTGGAGCACAGTTGTCAAAGAGGGCGTCATAGTAGCCGAGGAGCAAATGATGGAGGAGGCTACATACAGAAAAGCTAGGAGAAAGGCCAAAACATTTGGAAGCACAGAACTCGTGTGTAAAACTGTGGTAAAGACTGTTACTCAAGGATAGGACTGCACAGACACTCGAGGAAATGCAACCCAACTCAACGGTAATGCACCATCGTCTCGCGAGACGGAAAGATGCCGATTATTATTATTATAATCCAGTGCTCATCAAAGTGTTGCTCCAAGGACCGGTACCGGTTTGTGGGCCATCAGCCGCCGATCCGCAGATGTTATTAGGAAATGAAAAATAAATATAATTATAATCATAACGTTTTCCTTAAGTTTGAGAACCAAGAAGAGAGTGTCTGAAATTGTCACCCCGCGTCGCTTGATGGTGACATTTCAGCGCCTGTGATGTCACCGCCACCCCTTAAGCTCTCTTGTGGTGGTATGCCCGTCATTCAATTGAGACTTTTTTTTAAAAAGCGAAATTTTTTGTTTTAAAAAATAATAAATTGTCAAAACAAAGAAGATAACGGTGACGATTAATAGTGAGTTTTAAAAATTGTATATAATTGAAATGAAAATTTATCGAGAATGTTAAGACAGTTCGATTCTTAAAGGCGGTTAACAGTTCTAAAAAAATTGACTGGTTCAACTAGAGTTTGGCAAACTTGTTTGCCTGATACCTCAAAATACAAAAATTTATCTTAGTATTATTTTTACCCCAAAATTCTAGCGAATTTTATATGCCCCCAATTAGTCTGCAATACCCCAAAGAGTTCCTTTTCTACCTTAAATGGAAAAACCACGTCATTAAGGGAAAATAGTGCACCGGTCCCTTGTGCAATGGAAAAATTCCCGCCGTACGAAAAAGTTTGAGAAGCACTGATCTCCTCCAAGCAATTTTCCTGGACATAAATACATATTAAAATAAAAGTAGACGTGATATTGTGTGATAATGAAACGTAGCTGTCTTTGGTAAACACCTTCAAAATAAAATATATAATGGGATCAAGCAGAAAATGTGAGAGAAACCACATTAGGATCTTACAGGGATTGGTCGCCCACCAAATTTGGTGAGCAAATGGGTCAGATATGGGAGAGAGATTTAAACAGAATGGGTTCCTATTAAGCAACGGGGTCTTACTGGGGTATATGATCCAACCGAAGTAAGATAACCTATCGGTGAAATGGATTTAACGAAAAATGGAATCTTATTATGCAATGTGATTATTCTGAGAATAAAATGATATGGGATGAAAACGGGCGAAATGGATTTGACCACGAACAGAACCCAATTATTTATTTGGAGCATACTAGGGTTCATAATCCCATCAAAAATTGTAATTTATTAAAGAAATAGTTGAACCCAGAATTGAATCCCATCATGTAAATTAATCAAAACGGGTTATGTTCAGTGGCGGATTTAGCTGTAGGGCAATGGGTGGCGCTTGCCCCCCCCCGCGCCCCTGTTGGGTCTGAAATGGCGCCCCCTAAAGACGCCCTCGATTAACACTAAAAAGGTGTCACCAGAGCAGAAAAATATATTGCTAAAGACGAAACTTCTAATCAACACCAAACTGCTTGCTAAATATCGTATTTAAAATAACGAAACTGTAATATCTGGATTAAATCAATCACTCGCATCTGAATTATCGGCGACAATTGATAATTAAGTTAAGTCTGCACAATTCTTTTCTTAAATTATTGATTCAACCATTGATATATATAGAATTGATCAGATGTCAGTTTCTTTACGTTAATTTTTTTAAAAATCAGGACATGTTGTGGAAAGATTTATAGTCTTTTATGGATAGCGAAGTCAATAGTGCGCTCGCCCCACAAGCTGAAGGTCGTGGGATCTAGCCCACGATAAAGCTACAATAAAAATGGAATGACTAACGCTAAGAAAGTCCTCCGCCGACCTGGAAGGGAGATGGGGCGCCCACCAAGGTCTACCAAGCCCGCACCTAGTAAGTTCTAATGGAAACATTAGAACCCCGTACGACCACTGGTTGTGGGACTTTTAAAAAAATGCTGCCGCATTTGCTGAGAAGATTTTAACGGAACTAAAAAAGTGAAAAAGTTTATGCAAAATTTACAAACATGACATTAACCTTGAAGAAGCAATCAGGAATTATGATACCTTTAAAGATTTGTATGCATCAATACGTCCATTATTATCTAGTGAACTACAACTTAAAAAGGTTCAGCCATTCTTGACTGAAAAACAAATGGCATCACGTCTCCCGAAATTGTCAATACTCTATAACATTTATTTGACTCTTCCTGTTAGCAGTGCTAGTGCTGAAAGAAGTTTCAGTAGATTGAAACTCATCAAAAATTATTTGCCCTCAACTATGACAAACGAACGTCTGTCTGGATTGGCATTAATTTCAATCAAACGTGATCTAGCTGAGAACGTTGACTTTGAATCAACGATAAATCGTTTTGCTTCAATGAAATCACGTAGAAAGCAATTTATATAGGGCTAAGGGCTCAATCTTATCGTATCACGTATCATATATTATCTGTTACAGATGCTCCTTCTATACAGAAGAATATTGCGTCCTATGCTTATCCATGGTATGTGTTTAGTCCTGCATTCTTATTAGAGTTTTAAATGTTTATTTAAGGAAATTACAATCATTGTTTGTGTAAAGTTCATTGATTTTCCCAAAGTTTGATTCTCAAACATGCAGTGATGAATTTTTTATATAAAATTCTGAAGTAAATTGTTTAGTTAATTTTAATTAAGATAATATTGTCACTCTTTGTGTGTGTGTTACTAATCTTGACCAATCCGCTCCACCAAGTCTCTGTTTTTCATTACTTGTAGCATCAGATTTACTATAAATCCCAACGTGCATAACTCAAAATAAAGTCTTGGAAGAAATACTGCACCAAAAATAACTGGTTTTGAACGTCCGCGTAAACGTGTTCAATATGATTGGCTGTAGGAGTCATATGTGTTTGAGGGACCAATCGCTATCGATGACCGGACAGAACATTGCCTTTTATTATATAAGGATTAACATTTTTTTAAATGCATTATATTTTGTTTGCATTTGTGACCTATTACTCTCCTGAATATAAAGCAATTGTTTGTATATTGAAGAGATTCATTGCAATGGTTTGATGTAAACAAAAAGAATATTAAATAATTTACTTTGAATGATCAACGCAGCATTTATTATTTAACACTTAGTTATTTTGTTTGAGTTACTGTCACTGCTATTTATGGCAAGCTGAACAAACTGATGAATCTTGCAGATAGTACAACAAACTATTGGAAGCCTATAAAAAATTTAATCAAATTCTACCTCATTATCAAAACATTTTAGATGTTTTATTTAGCCCAAAGACTATAAACTTATTATGCTGAGTTTTCTATGTTAAAGTCTGCTAGGATATTCAGCAATTGAAAGTGAACACATAGGATTATGAGATATTTAGATTTTGTCACATATAACAGCTCCCAAATTAACTACCATTTTCATAAATTCAATTGATTAACCATGTTTACTTAAGACTAGATGTTTCTATTTGTCTAGCAAGTTGCCACAGGGCAACTCTGAAAATGTATGTAACATAAACAACACACCTTAGATTTCATATTTGAGACCACAGCAGTCTCTTAAGATGAAAACTTATTAAAGTAAATCTCACATTTAAAGTGAGCAGAAATGTTTTTTTCAACATAAAATATAGCAATAAGAGTGAATATCATATCAAATTTCTAATCTTCATTGCATAACCAGCCATTTAGACGAATGAATTTTATTTCAGCACCTAGAAATATTTATACTAAGTGAATGAATAAAATAAAATTTTGCAGCGCCCCCTGAAATTCTGCTGGTCCCCCACGCTGACAAACCTAAATCCACCACTGCTATGTCAAAAACTATGGAATAATATAGAGGAAGGGATTAGACTAGATCCAGGATCATACTGGAAAAGGATTCAAACCATAACCAAATGCCACTATGCATCGGTATCGTACTGTTTGAGGTACAAATGTGATCAGTAATTCAAACTCTGCAATATCATGATATAATAGCTAGTGATAACATATACATCAATGAATATTTAACTAGCTTCTTTCTTACGTAAAAAAGGAAAAGAAATTATTTTTGCCTGCTATCCGAGATAATTACAGTTTCAAACCATTGATGAAGGCTTGGGCGCTTACAATAAATAAAAATAGTACATTCTTTATCACTCTAGGTCTTCGGTGTAGTGAAGGTCCATGAATAGATTTTAGCTGTGAGCGTTATAATAATCTTTTTTTTTAAATTTGATCCTCTTAGTTTTTGAATAATATTGTAAATAATTTCATTCTGTAAAAATTATACTGCTATCAAGGGCAAAAGACCTTGCCAAATTAAAGTCTACAATTGAGTTTATTTAAAAACCAAATTTGATAAGTAACTAGATTATGAACTGGTATAATCGAGAAAGAAAGCACATTTTAAAAATCGTCTGAATGCACGGAGTTTGTTTGAGCGTATTGTATCTACGCCACTTAAGTAAACAATATCAAGGTGGACACAGTGGCTTTGCAAGGGTATTTTGCACCAGAGGGAAATATAAAATTTGCGATCCCTTCACGACCGTTAAATTAATATCTTTCCTTTATTAAACTTTTACAAAGTGATATTTGAAATATTGGGGTTGCCCTAGTATTTAGCACCCGGCAATATATGTAATTTCTACTTGAACCTAATACGTCTCTAAATAAACATTATTAGTATATAATAATAACGCTCTTCCCCTTTTTTGTTTTTGAATGATATTTTTCTTTTGTATTGAAAGTTTGATGGGAGCGAACTTATTTTGTGGAAACTTTATTTTAAAGTTTAGAGTAAGTTTATTTTATTCTGGAGAAAAATATTTTAATACAAAGATGATTTGTTATCAAATAAATTCTTTCGGAGAAGGCAGTGTAGGGGAAGCATTTATTTTAGGACACCGGCACCAAATTAATAAACGCGTTAGTCAAGATCGGACAATGTGATCGAAATAAGGTGTCTAGTTTAGAATGATGTAAATAGTCGTTAATTTACACCAAATGGCAGATCGCATTAGTAGAGTAAGTGTCACATTACCTATATAGATTCATTTACAATAACGAAAAAAAGAACTAATAAATAGATTTGATTGTTATTAATGAAATGAATGCTTTTGATTTATTTATTCTATATAAAAATACATTTGTATGGGAAATTAAATACGAAAATGAAATAAAATAGTTAGCCTTTGGCAATATGTCATTGCTACTTTTAATTCATTAACTAATTGGTGTTTTACGGTTCGCAACATTAAGACTCTTTATTGCTCCTCCATAGATTTTTTGCAGTCTATTTCTTGTATCATAAGTTAATAAGTCAAAATTTAAAATAAAAAACAACACAACAATACTTTGCTCACCAAATTTGTTTCTTTGAACTATAAGGTTTAGAGAGCCATTTGCATTGACAGAAAGAGCCTCTAAAAGATGTGTTCTTTACGAGAAAAACAACGACGTTACACTGGCTTTTTATACTAATTTATAGTGCTTTATCTGAATGTAATTTGGTAGCATGTGTTGTGACTTTCAAAGCCATTAAAAACACACCGGTAATAAAAGTAAGAAGACACCTGAATTGCGTCAGTGTTTTAAAGAGTTTCTAAAATAATTATTTTGAAAGGCACAAACAAAAAAACCTGGAAAAACAGGAGAATCAACTTAATTTTTGATATATTAATTTAATAGCATGAACCCTGTCTAAAACTTGTAGTTTGAGAATCAGTTGCTAAAAGTCGTAGAAACTACACAATATATTTTTAAAAAATAAATTGTTTATTAAATTCCGGAGATATATTATTCTGTCTTCATTTCTAAAAGAATAAACTTGACTGTCTCACTGAAATATAAATTCCATAAAGAATGGAACATTATTGATTGTATAAATATAGTGTCAGAAATAGAATGCAAGCGAAAATTGTTCGGCAGACTTAATAAATTTAAGACACCGAAAAAATGTTAAATTTGAGAGAAACTTGGGCTGGTTAATATCTTATCTTATCTTATCAATACAGACGCTCCTTCTATGCAGAAGATAATTGCGTCCACAGACCATGACAGATGATCTGTTGGCAAGTGATGCAGCGTTCACAGCCCACGACTTTGTGGGTTCCACGCATTACCCAGCCGCCTACCTAGTGTTAGTTACCCATTCGGAGCTGGGTGACTCAGGGACGCCCTAGGCGCCGGGAACAAATCCTTGCCTTGACATGGATTCGAACCCTTGATCATCGGTACGCCAGTCGAGCGCACTGCCACTCGACCACCGAGTCGCCTGGCTGCTCTGGACAATATGATATTATGGAACATATGAAAGGTGGGAAAGTTTGTTAGGGGACACACAATGAAGGGTGAAGCAAAATATTTTAAATAATTAAGGAATGATTTTAGGAGGAACGATGAGTGGCGTTGAATAAACAATTTAGAGTGGTGAAGAAAGAATGTTATCGCTAAAAGATATTTTTTAAAGGTTGACCGACGATTAAGTAACGAAGAAGGCGATGAAATTCAAGTAGATAAATAAAGAATGTTAGCCGGTGAAGAAGTATTATTAGGCGATAAGGGAATAATGCTAATGATTAAAGCACCGACATTAGGAGACGAAGAAAAAGATGACAGGCAATAAAGGCACCATTTAAGTGATCAAAGCTTAATGATGTCAGGCGATGAAAGAACGTTGTAGATGATGAAATAATTATGCTGTTATTCAATGAAGGAAAGATGTAAAGCGATTAAGGAACAAGGGTTGGCACTAAAAAAGCGATTTTAGGTAATATAGAAACGATGTTTGGCGTTAAAAGAATGCTTTGCTGCGATTACAAAGCGATGATATGCTAGAAAAAATGTTGCTATGAGAGGGAGAAACAATGTGCAGCACTAATGACAAATGAACAAAAATAGGTACTAAACGATTTTAGGACCTGATTGGACAGGGTTAGGAAGTAGAAAAAATATTTTAGGTGGTGAAGAAAAGATGTTGGGAACCCAAGCAAATTACTGTTAAAAGATAAAATAACGATGACAGGCAGGACAAATAGTCGTTAGATGATAAAGGATTGAAGTACGCCAGGAATAAAATATCATAGCAGAAAAAAAAGCTGTTAGGTGATGAAGGAACATAGTTGGCATTACATAAATTGTTTTTGGAAATGAAAGAAAATGTTAACACTTTAATTATGATTTTAAGTGATAAAGAAACGATGTTAGGCGATGACGTTTGTAGGCATTTAGGAAAAAAACGATGTTATTCAATATAAAAGATGTTACCGGATAATCATGATTGTAGTTTTGGAAATATCAATATTCTTCTCCGTACTGCTTCGATACGCATTCAAGGATAGCAGTGATGGAATCTGGTTACACACCAGAGCTGATGAAGGACTTTTCAACACTGCCCGCCTCCGAACCAAGACCAAAACGACAGATATCCTTATTCGTGAGCTACTCTTTGCGGATGATGCGGCATTAACAGCACACACAGAAACTGGTTTGCAACAACTCGTGTCAAGCTTCTCCAATGCCTGCAAAGAATTCGGTCTGCAAAACAGCTTGAAAAAGACAAACATCATGGCCCAAGACACACAACCTCCTCCTACCATCAATATCGACAATGAAAACTTGGAGGTTGTGGACAGCTTCACCTACTTGGGTTCCAAGGTCTCCAATACATTGTCCATTGAAGAGGAACTAAACAGTAGAATTGGCAAGGCAGCTGCCACAATGGCTAAATTAAGCAAACGGGTTCTGGCAAAACACCAAGTTAACAGAGAAAAACAAACTGTGTGTCTATAGAGCCTGCGTCATTAGTACACTGCTATACGAGAGCGAGACATGGACCACTTATACATCCCAAGAGCGCAAGCTTAATAGCTTCCACTTGAGATGCTTGCGACGCATCTTAGGTATTAAATGACAAGACAAGGTGCCTAATACTGAGGTCCTAATGCGTGCCAATACCCAAAGCATTTTCTCAATCCTTAGTGAAACACGCCTGAGATGGCTAGGACATGTTAAAAGAATGAGCCCTGGCCGAATCCCCAAGGACCTGCTATATGGAGAACTGGCATTGGAAAAGAGGAAGACAGGTCGCCCATGTCTGCGATTTAAAGATGTCTGCCAAAGGGACATGAAAGAAGCCAGTATACGCACAAGCGACTGGGAGTGTAAGGCAGAAGACCGATCTACATGGCGCACAGTTGTCAAAGAGGGCATCATAGTAGCCGAGGAGGGAAGGATGGAGGAGGCTACAGAAAGAAGAGCTAGGAGAAAGGCCAAAACATTTGGTAGCACAGAATTCGTGTGTAAAAGCTGTGGTAAAGACTGTCACATAAGGATAGGACTGCACAGCCACTCGAGGAAATGCAACCCAACTCAACAGTGATGCACCATCGTCTCGCGAGACGGAAGCATGCCGATTATTATTATCAGTTTTGGCAATAACGAAGCCATACTAGGTAATAATTGTATAAATAAGGCAGTAAAGAAACGATGCTATGTGGTGAATGAATGATCTTGGGAAGTAAAGAAACGATGCTAGGCAATTAAGTAACAAAACTGGACTAATTAAATAATATTAGGCACCAAAGAATTATTGTAGCTCATGGATGAACGTTTTTAGACATGCAAGAAAGGATGGCAGTTAATGAAGAAACGATGGCAGTAAATGAAATAAAGATGTTAGGCTGTGAAAGAAAGATGTTTTACGATTAAGGAACGAGATGCTGTGATGTGGAAAAGGGTGGCAACACCAGCGTTATCAAACGAAATCTGCACGCTATGCATAATGTGTATGTTGATAAACCAACTGCAGCTCTATCGTGAACGTTTTAGTCCATTAACGTTCACAATACACTATCACCTTACTATTCACGGGGATTAGGTTCTTTACACCCGCGAACTCCTATGAAAATGGCGAAAAACCGCGAATATTTGATGCAGTTTTAAAACGCCTATGTATGAGATTATATGCATTTCACTAATGTAGTAATGATAATGTAAACACATTTTAATTTTCTACTGCTACAATAATTTAATAAAAATATAAACTTAATTAAAGGAGGGGAGTAACAACGCTTAGCATAGCTACCTATACTGTATTAGTATTACTGTACCGTAAAGCCATTTGTGCAACATATGTTTTAGAATTTACAGAAAATGGCAAAAGTTTACACACAAATAGACAGATAAATACATTACGCGCAGCACAGTTTATAATAATAAAGTACAGTACGATGCGATACGGTTAAGAGCCTAACCCGCAAATATGCGGGGCCGCGAATAGGGAACAGCAAATTGTTGAGTGTATACTGTAGACGTCGAAAATTGTGTGGCGTTTTGAACTGGTATCCGGATACCCGTTTAAAATGTGGATGGGTACCCGGCCAGCTTTTTTCAACAAGATGGAAAGCCCTAGTCACCATATTGAATTTTTCCAACGGTCTTTGTTACTTATGGTTCAATCTTCCAGAAATTTGGAACGTGGGTTCCAAAAGCTAACTGAATTGTACTTTCGAATGCACAACGAAGGTATTTTGGAAGTATAATTAAAAATAATATTTTAAGCGTGCAACTAACTGCAAGGCATTATTTAAGATAAAAATATGAAGCTACTACAATGATTTGTACAATTATATGCTTAAGATTAAAGTGTTGTGAATTTAAAATTAAACAGCCCCGTAATGCCTTCGAGCTGAAATTTTGCACATAGACTCGTGTCACCTAACAATGGAAAGTATCACAATTTCAGATCGATCGAACATACCGTAATTAAATTAATGCATTTTTAGTTTATATCTATATAACATATGTAATTCAAATTCACGGTTTGTTATTGTTTTTCTTTCACGTGCCAGTTGAATTCATGCTTGACGCCACCCGTCGATATCCACATCCCCTCCCATCCCTTCCCCCGGTTTTAAAGCCAGGGGGATATCACTCGATGTCAGTCTGTAAATGTTTGTCGCGTTTGAACATAATCAATACTTTTAGTTATGTCTAATATATAATGGATTTATAGTCAGAAACTTTGTTTTTAAGGTTTTTTTTAAAAGTATGCATGTGTATGCGACGATTTAAGTTCCACCTTCTGGTTATAGCATAACCAAATTTTTTACTGAGCTCATTCTTGAGAATGCAAGTTTCAGTTGGTCAGAAATATACATGTAAAAAATGTAATTCTCTAAACCTGAGACAATTTTACGTAATATAAAGACAGCTATGAAACTAAACAAACATTTCAATAGAATATTCATTTAATTTAAAATCCTGCATACAAAAGTTTTTCTTAGCTATAGATCAACGTAGCAAGGGATTGTATTCGGAACAAAACATATTTAGTCTATTATACGCTGATACAAATTAACGAAAGAAAGTCATAGGAATCCATAAAAAAACAAATTAATATACTTACGGAAATTTTTATAAATATTTTTTCCCTTTTGTCCCTTTCAACAAAAACAGTCATATTTGCTAATTGATTTCATTATCTAACATGTTGATGTTTCACTATGGGATGCAATTATTTGTTTATTCCCGTTTTCTGATAAAAAAAAATATTTTGTAAATTATTTCATGAAGCCCAGTTAGTTTTTGTCCGTACTGTCCCCGTTTTTTTCCTATTATTGTTTCTAGATATTAGATATTTTATTTTGCCAAGTATATTTAAGATTTATATTTTCGCTTAAAAGCGTAAATAAAAACAAATATATACATTTTAAGGAAAAAAAGAATTTTGGTATCTTAGACTGAAAGGAGAGACTCAGACCTTTGTTGTTCTCGAAATAGAAATTAAGTTTGGTCTAGATATATTCATCAGTCTGGTAGCAAATGATTACATTGTAATAATTTAGCTTATATAAGAGAAAGCGATTTAACTCAATATTTTTTTTAGCTCAGTCTTGCTTTTCTTTTTTTAAGTAAAGTAAATCGCATGGGTTTGAAAATCTAATGACTTTTATTCCTATGGGAATTCAGACCATTTAGTGAGAAAAAGCTTATTCTTTTATTAGTATAGAAAGGGACACTAAATTAAGTGAATCAAGGAAATCGAATATATGTATATATTAATGAAGCATTAAATTCTGTATTAACTTGAAACAGACTTTGTTTAGGTTGAATATATTTTATAATTTATTATAGATATCAGAAAATTGAAGAAAAAAAAATAAAGAAAACTTCAACTTCTAATTTTCTTTACTAATGATTTGTTTTTACTTAAAACATTGCTTTTCTCATAAAGTTCACTCACTATTTTAGGGCAGCGTACTAAATAAAGCTAACTCAGTGTGTTTACAAATTTGATGACAACCACCGTCACTTAAAAAACAACAACATTGTTTCTTTAGACTAATAAAAAAGTGAAATATTTGTAATAGCATATATAAGATAAGGAACTACGCCACCCTCGTCTCAAAAGCAATACCTACTTATCTTAAAGTGTCAATAAACTAAATTATTAATGTTGTAAATGTAATGTCGTTTCCAAAAAGAATTTAAAGGAACTAACACAGTCTGATCGAAAAGACTTTCAATAAAATTGCGCACCGTTTTCAGGCAATACAAGATTTTTAATATAAAGTCTACTAATAAAATTATTATTTTTTAACTTTGTTTTCTATAATTAATGATATTTTAATTTTTTTTAAAAAATTTAAAAAAGTGTAATTTTTAAATAAGGATTTTATTTTTTGTTGGTATCTATTTTCCCGATAATACATTATATTTGGTTATTGCTAATTAATGTCCCACACTCAATAGTTGTTTCTAGATAATCAAGAAATTATAATCCCCGTTTGTTTTCTCAAGATTTAGTTTGTATATAAAAGCATGTTGGACAATGGTATAACTTGCTTTTTAAACTTGATTTTATTTTTCTCCTGCTACAAAGGAATGTACATGTCATGTTCAAGAATATTAAATTTTATATCTTAAATAATAAATTTAGACGAACACTAAATTAACAATTGTATTCATACATGTACTTAATAAACTTTATTGACAGTTTTTCTAAAGATTTCTACCCCCCACCCCCATGTCACTCAATAATCGTATATATTTCCATGACTGCATTGTAACAAATTGTAAGTAATACAATATTTATAACAATGTCAGTGTTTATTATACAGAAAACGTGTAAAACTTACTCCTCACAAAGGCAACAGCTACTTAACCCATAGCGACAATAAAGTAAATTATTAATGTTTTAAAGGAAATGTTGTTTCTAAAAGAATTTAAAAAAACAAAAGCAGTCGTATTAAAAAGGATTTAAGAAAACACACACACAAACGCCCAAAATTTTATGTTTCTCTTTACTTTAGATGTACTTGTATTAGACTTGTCCTATCGCATCACTTTCCACATAAAATTCACTCACTATTTACATAATTAGGATTTCATTAAATGTGGATTAATAAAACACAAAATAACAAATTCGCAATTTTATTCACAAATTTAAAATAATAAATCCCATGCATCCAGTGACAATTGTAATTAACTATTTTTAAGGCATCTATAATAAAAGAATATCCCATAAAAAAAGTCCTATGCTTTGTACCGCAGATCCAACCTAAATGTGAATGTTATTATTGTATCTTATATTAAAATATAGACACAGTTCAATTTAAAGTGCGTACACGAAAAAATGCTCACCGTAAATAAAGATTTGTGAAAGAGTTTTCGGACCATAAAATATTTTAGAACAGCGCAATGCTCCAAATAAAGTCTAGAAAAAAATACTGCGCCAAAAAAACTTCAATTAAAATTTTAATTTTTCATTGTTTGTCTTTACATTTTCTGAATTTTTAATATAAGACTTTCGGGTAAACGGGACAATTACAAAAAACTATACTAAAACCATCTGCATGTTAAACGGAACCCTCCAGAAAAACTTGGTCCCTCTCTGTTATTTGTTTTTTCCGTGAAAGCGGGACACAGAGTTAGTACAAAAAAATATATATACAAACATACAAACACCAACTGAGCATTATATATAAGATATATATATATACTAGGGGCAAGTATCCGGCTTTCCCGGGTCTCAAATAAGGTTTTCTGTAGAAGCGTACAAAACTGTTTATTTGCATGCAATAAAAGGGTACATTTAACTTTAAGCAATGTGATAAAACAAAATTTTTGGCAGTTCCATTTGGAGTGTGTACAAAAAGATTTTCATCTTTGCCAACTCTGGAGCAGGCCACATACAACTGTCCATGAGAAAAGACTGGTGTCTGCAAGTCTATACCAGCAATCTCAAGAGACTGAGTGATAATTTATATAATTTTTTACCTGTTACCATCGCCAAATGATACTTAACCACCGAAAGTTTCATGCTTCTAGCTACACGGGAAATAGGATAATTTTTTATATAGGTCATATAAGGAAAAACCTACATTTGTGGGCCCCCAGCCCCCAATATCTTACATATATGGAACAAAACCTGTTTAAGAAACTTTCTCATGTCATTGTGTATATGTGTACCGAATTTCACGTTATTTGGTTGTCTGGATCTTGAGTTATTAGGGAAAAGACAAACAGACAACAAATGCGTCTTATATGTATAACGTTTGGGCCCCCGGCCTCCCAGTTAGTGATAATTGTTTTTCGACTGCTACCGTCGCGGGAGGGTACTAAACAACTTTCCAAAGTTCACATTTCTACCTACAAAGAAAAATGAGTGATTAGTGTTGATTCAGTTTTATATAGCCCATATAAGGATAAAAATGTTTTGGACCCCCGGCCACCCATGAGTGAATTTTTTTTAATTAATGTTCGCCCATTATCGTCATAAGAGTTTATTCAGCAAGTTCCCAACGTTTCATGCTTTTACCTTCAGGTGAAGTTGAAGAATTAGTGTTGAGTCAGTTTTAAATATAAGAAAAAAAAACTACATTAGGCATCCCATCCCCAAGTAAGTGATAATTTATATAATTTTTTTACCTGTTACCATCGCCAAATGATACTTAACAACCACTGAAAGATTCATGATTCTACCTACACGGGAAATAGGTTAATTTTTAATTTAAATTTTTTATAGAGCTCATCAAAGGAAAAAAATTATATTTTGGGCACCCGGCCCCCATCATCTTATATATATGGAACGAAACTGTTTAAGAACGTTTCTCATGTCATTGTGTGTATGTGTACCAAATTTCACGTTATTTAGTTTCTGGATCTTGATTTATTATGAAACAACCAGACAGACAGACAACAAATGCGTATTATATGTATAAATAGAAATATATCCGCAATCTGTAGCGGGAGTATGCTGACTCTTTTACCCAGTATTAGCTGCAGGTTATTACAATTTTTATTTGCCAAATTATATTTCAGATTCATCTATTAGTTAAAATCGTATGGGAAACATAGATATTTCATTTTAAGGGAAAAAATAAATATAATCTAATATATTTAAGAAAAACAACAAAACAAAAAAACAACAGACACAATTATTTATTTTTTACCATTTTACCGCTTCAGTTGTTTTCACTTAATGCAGTGCCGTTTAACATTACCTTACTATTTAAAAGATATGATTTATTAAATAATGAATCTTGACGACCATAATAACTAAATTTACTATTTCATTCCCACTTGTACTAAATAAAAATAACTGATAGGTTTTCCGAAAGAAATCTACCACCCTCGTCACTCAAAAATTTCATATATAATTACGACACTGCATAGTAATACAATTGTAAGTAATACAATATTTGTAAATGCGTCTATGAGATAAAGAACATATGGCACTATCCCTTAAAAAGGCAAAGCTTACATAACTCATAGCGCAAATAAACAAAATTATAAATGTATTTTCTAAAATACTTTTAAAAAAAAACCGTCGTATTAAAATAATAATAAGTAAAGGAAAATGTACACACCATATTTATACATTAAAAGGTTATAGAAAGCTGCTCGCATATAATAAAGTCTTTTTATAAAGTAAATGTACTGGACCAAAATAACTCTTCCTTTTGACGTATTCATTGTTGTTGTAACAGTGAAATAATATTAACAATTTTTTTACTCTCTAAATTTTACGATTTATATTTACGGTTTTTATGCAATGTGTATAATTTCAAAAAGGGATCATTTTTTCCCGATTTCTGAATAAGCAACAAATTTTGTAAATTATATTCAATACACACACTCCAGATTTTGTTTCTGAAAAAAAAATTTATTACCACATTAAAAAAAAGATTTAACCATCCGTTGGTAAGCGCATCTGAAAAATGATTAAAAAGCAACTTTAGAAATGGCCTATGTTATTCCGACTACAAAGTAATGAACATATAATGTTCAACTCGCAATTCATATTAATTAAGCGTTTTCAGTATCACTTTATTAAATTTAGTCAACTTCTGTTATTACGTTCGGTAGCAAAAGTATATAATGTGTAGTATAGGCTATATATATATATATATATATATATATATATATATATATATATATATAGCTTATGTAAACTTTTTTAAAGTGTAAGTTTATTTGACATAGGCCATCGCTTTCCACATAAAATAAACTCGCTACATCTATGGTTTATAACTAAATTTCGAGTTATGAATTATATTTTAAAAAATTGCAATTTCATTCACACATGTAAAATATTAATTCAATGCATCGTGGATAAATTGAAATAAAATAATTTAAACGCATATCTAATATATAAAGCTCAGTTGATGTTTGTATGTTTGTTTGTTTGTATCCATTAAAATAAATAAAGGTAAAAAATGATTTTTAAAAACCACGTGGGACGGGCGCTTATGAGGTTTAACATATGCGGTTCACTCATTCTCTCACTTTTTTGCATTCTAAATTAGAAATCTTTCATTTTTTTAACAATTACCCGCCCTACAATTGGTTGTCGTTTGGTTGTCAAGTTTCGATGCGTTTTGAACTACAAAGCCATTATTTATTACTGCAAATGAAATTTGTCAACTTATGCTTCAGTTTAGCGTTTGTTTTTCTTTTATACACTTTGAGATTGCATATTTGTATGTTTAAAAAAAAATCGGACCCCTCCCCACAATAGTTTTTTTAAATTGTTATTTACATGTAATTTTTCAATGTGTCTTAGACTAATTTTGAATAAAAAATCTTTGCTTTTAATATAGAACTGGAAGGGATGCTGACTTAACAATAATGAAAACGTTTATTAGAATTCCTAAAACTTATGCTTCAGTTTAGCGTTTGTTTTTCTTTTATACACTTTCAGATTGCATATTTGTATGTTTTAAAAAAATAACATATTTAAAAATCGGACTCCTCCCAACAATAGTTTTTTTTATTGTTATTTACATACAAAATTTTAATGCGTCTTAGACTAATTTGGAATAAAAAAATCTTTGCTTTTAATATAGAACTAGAAGGGGTGCTGACTTGACAATAATGAAAACGTTTATTAGAATTCCTAAAACGTGCATATTAAATTTTATATGCGATTACCTGCAGATAATGCAATATTTTCTTTTATCCAGTGATTAACTTTACTTCAAAGGTTTCATTTTCTTTTATCCAGTGATTAACTTTACTTCAAAGGTTTCATGCAAAATAAATAGTCCATTGTTATTCATATTTATAAATAGTTACAATTTTTTATTTACATGTTTTTGATAATGTAAAGGTAATAATGTATGGACCAATGGGCGCATAAACTGACAAGTTATAATAGATCTTGAAAAGGTGCTGACTTGACAATAATAAAAACGTTTATGTGAATTACTAACACGTTTATATTAAATTTTAAATGATTAACAGTTGATTCTCTACATTTTATCTTTTACATGTTTTGGTAATGTTGTGGTAATAATGTATGGACAAATCGGCGAATAAACTGACAAGTCATAATCATCAATGAAGCTTACACTGCTTCAAATCACAAATGTGCTTGATGTGGATCACATTACAGTCACATAATTTATTTTTTAACTCACTGTGCTGTATTATTGGTGCACTCATAATTGGTGCGCACTATTCAGTGCCGCAAGTTAACGTCCGACTGACTCCTCAGCAATATTTATTAATACTTCAAACTTCAAACTTCTTTGCTGTAGTATCAACTTATGCTGTGTGTAATTCACTATGAATTTACTATTATCCTGATTATATCATTATTATTCATGCAAACTTATATAACGCGAAGCCTAAGCTTGGATGTTTTCTCATAACACATATATTCGTATATATCAGGGGTCTCAAAACTACTGCCCGCGGGCCAGATGCAGCCCGCGAGGACGTCTCATCCGGACCCTGGAGACCTTTTAGTCTGCAAAAAAAGTTGTATTTTCACCTGTAGTTTACCATAAAACTTAATAGTTAAGGGTTAGTAGTCGGCCCCCAAATTGCTGTTTGACAGTTAATGCGGCCCTGCGGCAGAAAAGTTTGGAGACCCCTCGTATATATAATAAACATATATACTCTGCTATGTCCGTTCGTAACGCTAGATTTTAGAAAGCGCACCGCTAAAAAATAGTCTTGAAAAAAATACTGCAATAAAACAAAACCCGTAAAAATAAATTTTTTGACTATAAGTCCCTTATATATGAGACAGTACTTAAAGTATTGATTATGTTCCAACGCGACAAACATTTACAGCCTAAAACTGAGTGAATTCCCCCTGGTCAAAACATGAGATGTGGTCATCGATGGCTGGCGTGAAGTCAAGTGACCCGTAAAATGTAAACAATAGCGACTGCTACACATAGTTTTATATTGATAAACTAAAAATGCAAAATGCATTAATTTAATTGCGGTGCGTTCGATCGATCTGAAAATTTGATACAATGCATTGTTACGTGACACAAGTCTATGTGCCAAATTTTAGCTCGATGGCATGACGAGAAGTGGATCATTTTTTACTTTTGTTTTTTCCCGCCGACGACGGACGACAGAGAGAGACGGCGGTGAAGTTAATATAAGGGATTTTAAAAAAACAACAACAGACAACAACAGAAAAAAACGCTATTTTCAAACGTCCGCATTAAATAGTTCAATATGGAAAAGAGATTTAATTTTTCTCTCTTGGTCTCTACATTTTCTGATTTTTAGCTTATGTGTAATGTACTGTCCTATATGTTGTTAATATGGTATGAATGGTTATTTAATTATTATAATAAATATGTCTGTTATGATCTTCACGTAAAGCGCTGTGAGCCCGGTTCCTTGCTGGGAAACAGCGCTATATAAATTATCAATTATTATTGTTATTATTATTTATTATGCGGCTTTCAGGCAAAGGGGACAATTACAAAAACTGAAATATATTATATCCATTTTGAAAACTTCCGTGATTTGTGACGGGTAATACACTAGTATACATATAAGACGCATTGGTTGTCTGTCTGTCTGTACCCTAATAACTCAAGATCCAGACAACCAAATAACGTGTAATTTTGTACACATACACAAAATTACATGGGAAAGGTTCTTAAACATGTTTCGGTCCATATATATAAGATACTGGGGGCCGGAGGCCAAAATGTAGTTTTTTCCTTTGATGAGCTTTATAAAAAATATAAATAAAACAATATCCTATTTCCGTGTAGGTAGAAGCATGAAACTTTCGGTGGGTGTTAAGTATCAATTGGTGATGGAAACAGTTAAATTAATTATATAAATTATCACTTATTGGGGGCAGGAGGCCCTAATGTAGTTTTCATTCTTATATTTAAAACTGACTCAACTCTAATTCTTCAACTTCCCTTGAAGGTAGAAGCATGAAACTTTGGCAACTTGCTGAATACACACTTATGACGATAATGGGCGAATATTAATTTTAAAAATTTCACTCATGGGTGGCCGGGGGCCCACAACCGTTTTTTCCCTCATATTGGCTATATAAAACTGAATCAACACTAATTCCTCATCTTTTTTTGTAGGTAGAAGCATGAACTTTGGAAATTTGTTGATTACTCTACAGCGTTCAGGGCCGGTGTCACGAAATAAAGTCTTCCCCAAAATAAAGTGTCCCCCCGGAGTGTTTATTTAAAACAAAGTCGCCCCCGGAGACTTTGTTTTAAAATGAAGTCTCCGGGCTAAAATAAACCCTCCCCTTAATTATTGGAAATTATAAATAATTGTTTTATTAAACTTTATGTCTTACAACATAATTTGTATTTGTTCTACATTCATTTCTGTATGATTATTGGAAATTGAGCAATCTTAAGCTTTGTCAGGGGCATATGCCCGTATAGACACATATTTAGAGTTGGTTAATTGCCCAGAGTTATTTAATGGAGGTGAGAAGGTCCTCGTAGGGGCCAATGACAGTAATTATTGTGTTGCGGACCACTTCGTTTTTGAAGTGCACTGTGTAGGAGATGTTCAATATCTTTATGAAACATCTCATCTCATAATATGTCATTTTAGTTTATATTCTGAAAAGAGTCACCACTTAATTTTCCTTCATAGAAAGCGGCATATCTTTTACTTAGAATAGTTTTATCTGTGCATATTACATTTATAAAAAATGTGTTGTGTCTTTTCTATCAACTTTGCTGGATAAAACATAAAAATGATAACGCATTTAAATCTACCTTAAAAAGTATAAATTTTCTACGGTTACAAGACCACAGTCGTAAATGCAGCTGAGGCACTTTAGGCAAAATATATTAAACGACTGTCAGACATGCAAAATATGAATTTGAAACTTTTCAAAAATATAAAATTGAAAATTACTTATTTTCTAAAATATCATCTATTTATTTAAATAACAATATACAGCTTGCATCTTTAAAGTATTAGTCATTATTATTATTGATTATGGTAAAAATATGTAGAGAAAACAAATGCGCAAAGACAAAGATAGCTTTATCACATGATGTATAAAAATGTATAAAAAATAGCCTAAGATATCTATTATTTGAGAAATAGATTACGTGTCATGATCACAATAAATTAATCAAAGCTTTCTTTGAAAAAAAATACTCCGGTTGATTCTTTATTCCTTAGTAAAGACTGAATTCTAACGCAAGTTTCTGATGACTTTCGTTGTAAGAAAGTTTACATAGACAACTTATAAAAATAAAGTCTTGGGGAAGAAAGGTATTTTAAATACTTCTACAAGGGTAGCGTGCTAAAGAAATTTAAAATATTTTTCAGATTTTTTTCCCAAGCACTCATAATTTTATTTTATTGGTGATTTATAATAAACAATACTATTAAATACGAATTTTTAGCTGTTAATGAGGGGTCTCTTTCATGTTTTTCAGTTTCTTGGATCTCTCAAAATCAAAGAGTTCCCAAGGCACTGTCATTGTTATGGGCCCTTCTCAACTTAAAGTTGCCAGTCAAGTAAATCATTACTTAACAAATTTACAGTAAGAAATTATTTCCAACTTAGTGTTTTATAAGTATTAACGATTGAAAATACACACGTCTTCAATAGTTGTTCGAAGCGGCTAAATAGTAGGTACACCGAAAAGGATTTAAGTAACATGATTGATTTACATAGCATTCTTATGCTAGATTTTAATGTCATAATTTGAACATCGAACATCTATTAAGAAATTACAAAAATAACGTGCACGGTCAGATAACTAGGAATATACACAACACATGCGAGAAAATTAACGATTTTGTAATAGAGTTATTGACTAAATACGCATCCTGGTCAATGTATTAGTGTTGAGATGTGTCACTTGTATATCACGAGTTGGATGACGGAGAGGTCACGTGAGCGAAATGTCAAGATCAGTGTTAGAGAATTCTGGTGTCATGGCCGATGTGTGCCTGAGTATTACACGTTGTATATCCTCAAATTATATGGTATGTGTATAGTGTAGATATTAAAGTTGTTTTATTGAAACCAGTTCTTCAGAGATTATTAGTATGCAAGGTAATGTATTGAGAGAACGCCTACAAGATATATTAATAAGTAAAAACATAACAAAAGAGGTTACATTGGTGTCAAGAAGTGTAAAGTGCTAACTGATTACCATTAATCCTGAGTGAACAAGGTACAGAAAGTGAGGTTTGTGGAAGTCACCAGTATTGTGTATTTCAAAAAGGAAATTATTCATTAAAAGAAGAATATTGTGAGCCATCATTATTTGTGAATATTCAAGTTCGTAAGCAGCTGTGAATAAACTTTTGTGGTTCAAGGAAATATTTGATACAATAATTTTTCAAAATGGCGGCTTGACTTCTCACATTGCAGCCAGACGCACTGAATCTGGGTCCAGCGCAAGGCAGTTTGAGCACACGATGTCCATGTGACACAGGCCATTACTAATAATTCCAAGAAAGAACTGTAAACTAACCTTGAACTTGAGAAGCTATGACTATTAACAACTGTGTCAGTGTGAATTATAAATCAAGGAACGGAATTTGTATCCATTCATTGTGTTGAAAGTGTGATAATTGCAATTTGGATTAATGGATTGAACTGTCTAAAGTGTCTAAAAACTACCTAAAGTTCGGAAATTGGAAAATTTGACTAAGTGACTTATTTTATTCAAAACTTTGGACCATCGGATGTGTTTTGTCAATCTGAGGGAGCGTATATATAAAGTATACTTAAGATCCCGTGTGAGGATGCTTTGTTGCCTCATTTTGTCAAAATCAAATTTAATGGTTTAGATGTGTCACTTTATTTGGACTTAACGTATTTTGAATTCAAGATTTTTCATTTGGAGGATTTATACCTTAATAAATAAATACCTACATTCCTTACCGAATTGCTTGACTCATATCATTCCATAAAACAAAACATGGATTACTACGAAAAATTCACTGCCATAGCTAAAGAATTTGGCTTAAGTGGAAAAGAATTGAAAGACTTTGTTGAAGAGAAAGTCAAAATTGCTGAAGAAAAGAAGCAAAAGCAAAAAAAGCTAAAGAAGAGAGCTAAGAATAGCCAAGAAGAAGAGATGCGAAAAATACCTAAAGAAGAAGAGAGGCAAAAGACAAATAATTGAAAGAGAAGAAAGAGCTGCAAGAAGAGAACTTGAACAACTTCAAATTGACAAGTTAAAACTACAAATTGATTTAGAGAGTAGAGGCCACAATCCTGGTAATGACACAAATAGAAAGTCAGCACCGAAGGATACTATCAAAGTTAGAAAATATGATAGCCAGAAAGAAAAAATGGATGTTTTATCTGGATTATTTTGAATCCATAATGGCCATGAAAGGTTATGATGAAGAAGATTGGCCAGCACAACTGATGACTCAACTAACTGGAGAAGCATTTGAAGCTTACAACAGTATAGCCAAAGAAGACAAAAACATATATAAAAATGTCAAAAAGGCACTTCTATGTCATTTCGGAAAGTCAGAAAATGATTATAGAAAAGAATTTCATGAAATGAGAATCAAGATGGACAAAGATCCACAGATCATAGTGCATGAAGCACAAGTTAAATTAACAAAATGGCTGGAACTTACAGCAATAGATACAAGCAATCCAAAGGCCATACTAGACATGGTGTTAATTGACAAGTTCTTAGAAAATGCAACACCAGCTCTATTCACATATTTAACTGATAAGAAAGTTCGTACTCAAGCAGAGCTAACAAATGCATTACGCACATTCAAAGACTCTCATCCAAATGTGGAAATGGATAAGAGACAAGATATCTTTGCAGCAATACTGGAGTGGTCTTCGTCGAATCGACGGACGAACAACATGTGCTACTGTACAAACAAGAGCCACCACAAAAAGAAAAGAGAACATAGACATTGAAGTTAATGAGAAACTTGAAATAGGAAGCCAACTGATGTCAAAACAAGAGTTCAAACAACTACAAGAAGAAGAAAACACAATCATAGAAATAATCATTAAATATTTAAAAAATCTTTTTTTTAAAAGGACACGCTTTTAACATAATCACTACTTTTAGTTATGTCTCATATATAAGGGATTTATAGTGAAAAACTTTGTTTTTACAGCTATTTTTTAAAACTTATAATAAAAACTTTTTACAATTCCCGTCTGACGCCCACAAATCTTTGTTTACCTCTATTTTTTTTATACCAAACACCCCATAAGCGCCCGCCCAACGTTTTATACCACGGTGATGTGTTCACGTGGTGAACTCATGGATGTCAACAAAGAAGACGGGTACCGATGCTTATATAAAGATAAACTAATAATGCAATAATTTCAATAGGGTACATTCGATCGATCTGAAATTTTGATACAATGCATTGTCAACCAAGATCTATCTGTGGTAAAATTGTGAGATCTCTAGGACCATCAAAAGTGGTTTAATTTTACGTTTCAAGATTTGAAGGATGGATGGATGGATGGATCGTAACACCATACAAACAGTGTGACTTAAATAAAAGCGTGTAATAATAATAATAAGTAAAATGTAAAAAAATATTTTTTTAAAAAGGACACGCTTTTATTTACAAACATTTACAGACTGAAACGCGCTGATCTCCCCTGCTTTTGATGTAAACACGGGAATTCGGTAAACCAGGGCTGGAGTGAAACCAGTGAGCCGTGGAGGTCAACTCTAGCAGACGACTATACATTCTAAATAGTGTTAAATAGAGATAAACTAAAAATTGTATAATTTAATTACGGTACATTCGATCGATCTGAAATTTCGATACAATGCATTGTCATCCAAGACCTATCTGTGGTAAAATTTTGAGATCTCTAGGACTACCAGAAGTGGTTTTATTTTACGTTACAAGATTTGAAGGAAGGATGGATGAATGGATGGATAAAACATACAAACATTGTGACTTAAATAAAAGCGTGTAAACATGAAAATCATCAAAGACAATGAAACAGGCCACAACAAAAATTACAAGCTAGATAAAGGCATATTGATAAACATTGCACAAGCAGGTACATGCAAAAGAGTGGTTCTTCCTAAAAAGTTACAGGAAACCATTATTAAAATGACACATGACAGTCCTTTAGGTGGACACATGGGCGCCAAGAAAACAATTGCTACAATAGCAGAAAACTTTTACTGGCCTAAAATGACTAGGCAGATAAAAGAATACATCAAAAAATGTACAGTGTGTCTACGACATAATCCCAAAGATGGAAAGCACACAGCGCCAATACAATCATCTGACAAGGCAAACTTCTTATTTCGAGAAAATTGCCATAGACCTAATAGGACCATTCAAAAAGATGTCAAAGAAGAAACATATGTATGCTCTAACCATAGTGGACATAGCCACCAGATGGGGTGAAGCTATTCCACTGAAGCGAATAGATGCAGAAAGTATATGCAATGAATTACTCAATGTTTTCAGCAGATATGGTTTTCCTCAAACCCTTCTTTCAGACAATGGCAGTCAATTCAAGGGACAGATGACACAAGCTATTATGAAAATGTTAAATATTACACAAGTGCACAGCACAATTTACCATCCACAATCAAATGGAGTGATTGAAAGACTAAACAAAACCATCAAGAATATGCTATTAAAGGTTACAATAGACCATGAAGACAAATGGCATGAATATTTACCTTTAGTACTATTTGCATACAACAGCAGCAAGCATGAAAGCACAGGTTTTAGTCCTTTTGAGTTAATGTTTGGTCAAAACCCTGCAAGTCCTTTGAGAAATTTCAAAGAAAGACTTATAAGCAAACAAGATGCCATACAGGACAGATATCAGCTGATGTCAGAAACTAGAGATAAAATACTCTACAGTATTGAAACAGCAAAACAAAGACTAATCAAGCAAAGTACAAGACATAGAGAAATCAAAAATAAACACAGACAATTAAGAACATTTGAGCCAGAACAACAAGTCTTAGTATTGTTACCAAACGCAAAGAATGAAATCACATGGGAAGGTCCATACAACATTGAAGAAAAACTTAGTGATGTCACATATAGTGTCAATATAAAAGGACATGTGAAAAAATTACACATTGATAAACTAAGAGCATATGGGTGACAATAAAGAAGAAAAGCAAACCGTAAATATCATCAGCAAAGAAAATGATGAAAATGACAGTACAATGAAAAAGAACAGCCCTGACAGTGAAAGAATATCATCTGACATACCAGATAATATGAAACACAGAGTGATGAAAATTTTCAAAAATACAAAGGTGTCATAACAAAAGAAACAGGAAACACAAAAACTGTGACTCATAAGATACAAAGTATTAGAACATGAACCTTTCAAGACTAAAGTATACCCTATTCCAATGGCATATAGAGACACAGTAAAACAAGAAATTGATTACCTACTCAAAGAAAACAAAATACGAAAAGCAGTTGAAGCTAACTATACCTCACCAACTGTCATAGTAAAAAAGAAGAATGGAAAGATTCGACTATGCTGTGATTACAGACAATTGAATAATATTACAAAATTGGACCATGAACCTATTGGAGACCCAAGAGACATTATAGACAGAATTGGTAATTCCAGAATATTCACTACATTTGACTTAAACAGAGGTTTTTGGCAGATAAATATGGATCCTGATTCTGTCAAATATACTGCATTCATAGCCATGGATGAAGTATATGAATGGTTAGTGATGCCATTTGGATTAGTCAACAGTACAGCCACTTTTAGCAGATTTATGAAAGTGATGTTACAAGGCATTCCAAATGTGGTACATTATGTAGACGACATATGTATCCACACTAAAGATTGGGAAACACATATCCATACACTTGAAGCTGTACTGGATAGACTCAAGAAACATAATGTGACAATCTCACCAGAAAAGATCAACATTGGAAAGAAATATATTGATTTTTTGGGATACAGAATAGGAGGTGGTGCAGTCACTCCTACTGCAGAGAATGAAAACAAGATCTTTAACCTGTCAGCTCCCAAAATCTAAGAAACAAGTGCAAGCCCTGCTGGGACTATGTAACTTTTACAGACCTTTCATTGCAAATTATGCAGAAATTGTTCACCCACTAACAGAAGTTACAAAAACACAGATATTCGAAAATTTCAGTTTTCAGGAGATTGCCTCAACGCATTGGAGAACATTCAGGAAGCATTTAGGAAGAAACCCATCTTGGTTACACCTCAATGGGACAACCTTTCATTGTTTCTACTGATGCATCGTCCATTGCATTAGGAGCGTGCCTCATGCAAGAACATGATGGCATCCTTCATCCTATACAGTATCTGAGCAGAAATTTGACCAAAACAGAGTGTAACTACAGCACCATAGAGAGAGAATGTTTAGCCATAGTGTGGGCTATACAAAAACTTCAAAAATACCTTCTAGGTAGAACATTCACTCTTCTAACAGACCACAAACCACTTGTGGCATTCAACAAGAAGAAAATCAGCAACGCAAAAGTAAATAGTGGGCTATGCTATTAGTCGACTACAAATTTGACATTAAACCTGTTAAGGGAAAGACAATGTGGTTGCAGACATATTAAGTAGAATGACAATAAATAAAGACATTCTGTGAATTCCTAAGTGATAAAACCAGAGACTGTATTAATATTAGTCTGTGAATTCCTAAATGATAAAACGAGAGACTGTATTAATATTAGTATTTTTATTCGCTGAACAATAAACAAGGAGCAGTGTTTGAATTCCAATGGACAATATATTTAATTTTAATTTTAAGAATATTGATTGTTAATAGTATTTTACTTAAACAAAATTACAGATGTGTTTAAAATTTTCAGTTTCATTTTTTCAGTACAGGTGTTGAAGTCCTACAGATTTTTTCTCTTGATCTTTATGTCTAGATGTTGTGTGTAAGGCAAATGAATGTCCATTGATGATAAATATTTGAAATTTGAATATACATGTAGATTAATTTGATTTTATTAAGACCAAAAATGTTGTATTTCATAAACATTTTTTTTTAAGGATGGGGGTGAATGTCACGTGTGTATCACGAGTTGGATGACGTAGAGGTCACGTGAGCGAAATGTCAAGATCAGTGTTAGAGAATTCTGGTGTCATGGCCGATGTGTGCCTGAGTATTCCACGTTGTATAACCTCAAATTATATTTTATGTGTATAGTGTAGATACTAAAGTTGTTTTATTGAAACCAGTTCTTCAGAGGATTATTGTATGAAATGTCATGTTTTGAGAGAATGCCTACAAGATATTTTAATAAGTAAAAACATAACAAAAGAGGTTAAAAGATGGGTACTCGCAATGCAACTTTAAATGAAAAGTTAGTTTTCACGAATATTGGTTATATCGTAAATATTGCTGTCCAAAAACATTTCTTTTTAATTCTGAAAAATGTCTGAGAGCAATCGTAAATTCATTAATTTTTAAAACTAATATTAAAATGTGTCTTTAGTTGACTATAGAACAGCATATCTATTTTTCACTGCACTTCCTATAATTTTAAAGAAAATGTTGCAGTAAATGAAGTTGCGAAGTGTCATATATGACTTTGCAATGCAAAGAGCTGAAAAGTTACAATAATGTAGCTCAGCACAAATGAAACAGTGTTAGAATATATGAAATATTAATAAGACATTTTGTAATGGTTTTAGTTGTCGAAACCCCTTTAAAAAAACACATATTCTGAATTTTTAAGGCCTCAGAAAAATTCATAGTCCTGTTATATAAGTGCTTCAAATAATTGCTAAAATGTGAAGCCTTAGCCTACATTAATATAAATCGCTCCCTTCTAATAATAGAGAATTATTTACAATTAAGCAATGTTACTTACAATAAATGCCCTTTAAATTTATTAAAATTTAGAAATCAAAATGAATTTTTATGTTTGATTTTAAGACAAAAAATATATTTGTTATGTTTTTCATTATTTTTTCTGGAAGTTTTTATAACCCAGTATCATCTAAATGTCAAATTTGTATTAAGGCATGCACTACCAAACAAGGAACCATTCAGTGTGACACCTGCAATGAATGGTACCACATTGCATGCTTGCATTCTAACACACCAAAGCACAAAGCAATAGGCCTAAGAAATAAATATGCATCTTGGCACTGCATACATTGTGGGTTGCCCCAAATCAGTTCAGATTTATTTAACTATAAGGACCTTATCACCACAAACTCTTACAATGTTTTGGCTAATCCTTTTATAAATAAACCACTAGATAAAATGAAACCTACCACACAAACCCATAAAATTACCCATAAATAATCTAATAATAATAATAATCAAAACATTCTCAAAACACTAATAGTTAATTTCCAAAGCTTAAAAAATAAAATTCCAGATTTAGAACTACTTATAAAAACAGAAGAACCAGACATAATTGCTGGTTCTGAAACTTGGTTGAACCCCAACATATATAACTCTGAGATTTTAAACACCAATTATAATATTTTTAGGAAAGACAGACCAGACAATTATGGAGGAGTGCTATTTGCAATTAAATCAAATATCATAGCTGAAGAAATTACTACACAGCCAAATTTTAATATAGAGTCTATTTATTGTAAAATAATTACACCAAACTCATCCCCACTTATTGTAGGCAGTATATATAGACCTCCGAATACAAACCTAGAATACATGAACAATCTTTGTAGTCAATTAACTTTCATAAAAGAGAATAATAAAAATGCAGTTCTATGGATTATGGGGGACTTTAATCTTCCAGATATAAATTGGAAAAATTATACAATTGATAACCATCAAACTAACAAAGAAATTAATGAACACTTTTTAGACACTATAAACAACATAAACCTAGAACAGATAGTAAAAACAGCAACAAGGAAAAATAAAACACTAGATTTATTCCTAACAAATAGACCAGGACTAGTGTTAGACTATAAAATAATTCCAGGACTGTCCGACCATGATATTGTTAGGGTCACCAATACAATAAAAACTAAAATAAATAAGATACCTAGAAGAATAATATATCTTTGGAATAAATGTAATTCAATAAAACTACACCAATCAGCGGCTAACTTCCAACAAACTTTCCTAAGTAAATTTAACACAAATAGCCCAGTAGAAGAAATTTGGAAAGATATAAAAACAAATCTAAAAACTATAATGGATGAGAATGTTCCAACAAAACTAACATCAAATAAAATTAACAAATGCTGGTTCAATTCTAGATTGAAAAAGCTATGCAAACTAAAAGAGAACTTATTTAAGAAATATAAAGCTACCTATTCACATAGGATACACAAAAAATACTTAAAGATTAAACACTTGACACAAAAACTTAGTCGAAACCTCCAAAATGAATATATAAACAATGTAATTACCAAAGATAACAATAAAAACTTATGGTCCTTTATCAAATCTAAAAAAATGGAATCTTCAGGAATAGCCACACTAAAAGGATCAAATAATCAAACCTATAAGGATAATGAAACTAAAGCTAATATCCTTAACACATATTTTGCATCATCTTTTTCTGCCTCAGGCGACAAGGAAGTTTTAATAAATTTAAATAAAATGGAGGAAATAGGTAACATAACTGTAGATGATATAGGTATACATTCACTCCTAAAAAACTTAAAAATAAACAAAGCTACTGGCCCAGATGATTTGCCTGCAAGATTATTAAAAGAACTAAGCAATGAACTGTCCCCAATCCTTGTAGTTCTCTTTCAAGCCTCTCTAAACCAGGGTAAAGTGCCCCAGGATTGGAAATTAGCTAACGTAACTCCTCTCTTTAAGAAAGGGGATAAATCAGACCCTGGTAATTACAGGCCTGTATCACTTACTAGTATCACCTGTAAATTACTAGAACACATAATTTATAGTAGAATAGTTAACCACCTTGACAAATAAAATGCCCTATGCCCACATCAACACGGCTTTAGAAAAAACAGATCATGTGAAACACAATTAATAGGTTTAATAGATGAACTATCAAAAGGCTTGGACAAAAATGATCAAATAGATACAATATTACTAGACTTCTCAAAAGCATTTGACAAAGTTCACCACCTTAGTTTACTTAAAAAACTTAACTACTTTGGAATCTCAGGTTCCTTACATCACTGGATCCAAGACTTCCTTTTGGGCAGGGAGCAAACTGTAATAATTAATGGATCTAAATCTGCACCAATAAAGGTTAACTCAGGAGATCCACAAGGAAATATGCTAGGTCCCTTACTCTTTTTAATTTATATAAATGATTTACCCAAGAACATCTCAACAGGTACAAAAGTTAGGTTATTTGCTGATGATTGTATAATCTATAGAACAATTAAATCAGAACAAGATAGCAAAATTTTACAAAAAGACTTACATGAATTGATAAAATGGGAAACTAACTGGAGTATGTCTTTCCACCCAGAAAAGTGTCAACTGTTAAGAGTAACAAAGAAAAAGAAACAAATAAATTCAAAATATTACATTCATGGAAAAGAACTGACCCAAACTAAAGATGAAAAATACTTAGGAGTCTTAATAAATGAGAAACTATCATGTCAATGAAGTTATTAAAAATCAAACAAAACCTTAGGCTTTATAAAAAGGAACTTTAACAAATGTAATAGAGATATCAGACTTAAATGCTACCTCACTTTGGTGAGACCTGTACTAGAATATGCATCTTCTGTATGGGACCCATCCACCAAAGAAAACATTGATAAACTAGAACAAATTCAAAAAAGAGCTGCCAGATTCATTACTGGAGAATATTCGAAACTGACAAGAATAACACCATTAGTTAAATCATTAAACCTTGAAACACTAGAGAATAGAAGAACCAAGAGCAAAGTAGTAATCATACATAAAGCAATTAATTCTAATTTAGAAATACAACACAAAGATAACTTAATACAACCCTCAGATAGACATAAGGATAAAAACACCTTTCTTATTCCGTATGCAAGAACAAACACATACAAGTTTTCCTTCTTCCCGTCCGGAATTCGGGCGTGGAATGGGTTGCCTGAAGAATCCAGGAAAACCAACACTTTATCAACATTTAAATCTCTAATAAAAATGCAGGACTAAACACAAACCATAGATAAGCGTAGGACGCAATTATCTTCTGTATAGAAGGAGCGTCTGTAAACAGATAAGATAAGATAAGATAACCCAGAATAAATAAACTTTGCTTCTGTAGCTAAAACTATAAATCGTTTTAAATTTTGTAAATCGAAATTATTTTAGCATCCATTATATTATTCACGTAAAAGAATTATTATTTTTCCTTGAATAAGCTTAATGTTGGAGCATTATTACTAATACCGTCCCGTCAAAGGTTAATATAAAATATTCAACTAATTAAAAAATCATTGTATCAAAATGATTATTTTGCTTATATATTGATCGATTACTTTTAAATTATAAAGCAAATTCGTTGATTATTACCAACCAACAGGCGGACGTGTTTCTTAGACGTTTTCTTAAATATTCCTAACAACCCACGTATGCAGGTTGGGAAATCGATATACATCCTCCAAAAAGGGACCTCAACGAACTGCTGTTACCCGAATGTTCTACCCTTTGTTATAATGTTATAATGACTTAAGTCAACATTTAATTGGGGTGGACTTAAGGCAAAGCCCATATAAATTTTTAATTTAAAAAGAATTATTATGTATTTAAATATTTTCTTAAATTTTTAACATAAGTACTATTTTATTTAAAGTTGTCGCTGAATATAGCATCACTTTATTGCTAAATAACGATTATCATTCGGTGATAATTCATTACTGACAGCTGATATGCGGTTTATTTCTTTTTGGGATAATTACACAAGTTTTTTAGAATAATAAATATAGCGAACCCACTTAGAAAATATAAGACAAAATTAATTTGTGAAATACATTTTCTTTAAACTTCGAATAACAAAGTTTTTCTTCCGAAATAAAATGACAAGAGAGTTATGGAAGCAAGTCTTGGATTACATGCATCACACGGGAAAGAGGGCTCAATGGCTTGCACCCCAGATGCCTCTGCCTATCCTAGACATTAAATGGCAAAAATAAAAGCCCGCTTCACGGTGGCCCTGTCTCAAACTAACATGTGCTGCATCACAGCCATTTTAAGCCAAGAAGCCTCCGCTGGCTTGATCACGCAAAGGGAATGTAACCTGGTAACATATGCAAGTGCATGCTACAATGCTATCTGGCGCCATGAAAATGGATGGATAGCCACGTCTCAGACACACAGACATATGTAGAAGAGACATGAAGCGGTATCCCAAACTTCATCGTGAAAGAATGGTCACTATGAGCCGAGAAACAAAGCAAGGTGGGAAAAGCTGAAAAAAGAGCAAAGAGGAAAACCAGACAACACAGTTTTACCGCATTCATATTTGGGACATGCGGAAGAGACCGGCTCTTGTAAATTGATCTCTCCAGCCAAACCTAGAGTTGCAATCAGAGCAGTGGCGTAGCTAGGAATTTGTAGGGATATTGGGGCCCTGGGGGCTTGGCCTCTTTAGGGGCCCTGCATACAGCGGCGTATCGTGGATATGTGCCGCCCGGGGAAGAACACAATTTTGCCGCCCACCCCCCCCCCTGAAAAATATCTTAATGCTATAAAGTAAAGATAGTCTTTATTAGAACGTAATAATGACACAATACATTTTTATATTAGAAATACAAAGACATGCTTCATTTCTTGAATAAAATTAAAGTTTATGTTTTTCCTCATTGCACAAGAGAGTGTCAAAAAATGAAGTCACGCGATTTTGGCCGATTTTTTTACCTTCCTCCCCCCATCGTCACACGTCGTCACAAAAACTCAGACCAAGACCACCTCCAATATGACATCACCAAGCTTTTCTCTCTCCTCCCCCAATAAAACCGTATTTTCTATTTGAAAATGAGCATTTTTCAAATCACTAATTTGTTATTAAAGCATGTATTTAGTGTAGGCTGCACTCTAACACGTGGAAAACCATTTAAAATGTCATCAAATAAATTGTAAGCAATCAAATCTTTAACTAAAAATTGTATTTTAAGTTTCGCGTTAAGATTTGACGACGCATTTCTTAACCACCACTCTCCCTCGTCACACATCTTCACAAATGTTTGATACCCTCCACCCCTATGTGCGTGAAGTCATTTATGGACGGCTCTCAATCTTTCAGGTATCAATGTTTTCAGCCATACCATGCTCAATAGCCCAAATAGCTATAGATTAGATAATCTTGGTGTATTCGTTATTGATCTTGATTAATTTTTTTGTAATAACTTAATTTTAGAGAACCTATTTTAACACATTGCATTATTTAAGACAACTTTCGAATTAATGCTATTACTTTAGTCAGGGTAACATCTAGCCTCAATATCTTAAAACACTTGAATAAATTAACTTGTCTTGAATTCGTTAAGTCTTTTTTTCCCGGTGGGTTAAAATATTCCTTGTTCTAAATGACACGTAAGATATTTTGTATACTCTAATTTGAAGGCGAAATTTCAAAGTCCAGTAGATCAGCAGGTACGAAAATCTGTTTTCAAAATTCATATATGTAACTGCCAAAACTCACACGCATTTCTACAGTAATCTCATGTTATGAAGAGTACAACTTTCTTCTCAACTGTTTTTTTTTCACAGCATGGATCATATTTACTTCGATCACCAAATATTTTCTCTCTCATTGTTTGATCAGAAGAATCGATTAAAAGAATGAGGTCTCCACATAAAATTTATTAAATGTCAAAGCATTCTTAAAGTATTTCATTAGTTTCTCTGTGAGAAGCCTCTTCTAAGCATTTTTAACAGTATACATTTGTAAATAATTTCGCGCATCTTTGACATAAATTAGACAATACAAAGATTTAATTGTGTCTATCAAAGTTCCTGCGTCTGTTCGTGTGTTGAGCTTTTCGTCTGCATCTATCAGGTCTTCTATACCTTTAAAAATAACCTCAAAATGGGTTCATGGTATATTCACAATTTTGTATCCTGAAGTCGGTTTAATGCCTTGGTAGTAGAAGCAATATGATATTCCAAACGGTGTATGGACATGGAAAAGAATGCATAACAAGGTTCTACTGTACTAAAACTGTTAGAAAGTTCGTTTCAGTTGGACTATCATGTAAAAAAAGTATGTTAAATGAACTTTTTGAGCGAAATTTTACATTGACATTTAATTTATTGCGTCTTTTTTGAACTCCTGCATACTTTCCAGCCATGAAGAATTCCATTATTTTACGATCAAAATTTATTTAAAATCATTTCAGAAATGTCGTAAGAACTTCTTGTTACTTTGTTTTGTTCTTTGTTAATAGTCTATTCTGTTTATCCAATTTATGATTCTTTCCAATTGCAAAAAACATTGGTAATGTTAAGCACTAGTTCATGAGTGGCTACTTTTGTAATTATGTGTTCCAAGATTTAATTCCATTAGATAAACAATTTTATTCATTATTTTTATTTATTCCACAAAATAAAGACATTAAAATAAGTATGATTTGAAAGAATAAACCATATAAGTTCGCCAACAATTTTGATCCAGTAGTTTACCTAAGCTAAAATCGATTAAATGTACCAGCACATAATTGTCATGTTCGTGCAATACTTCAGTCCTTACCTTTTTCAGTTCAGTGGCATTAGTATCAGAAGTCTTTGGATTAATAAAAGAATAGGAGTTTGAAATTTTGGCATTAGAAACATCCACGTATTATAATTTCTTCCTTTAAAAAAATGTTATCTATGCATTTCTGTTATTTTATTTAAGTTTATCACAACGTTTTTTATTTATTTTAGAAGCTAATTAACAAAGAGAAGTTTGCCGCCCCCACCCCTCTTTACTCAAACTATTTGCCGCTTGGAGAATTCGAGAAGTATTTAAGAAGTTTTGGCAGTTGAAACGTTCACATGCTTTACGATAGTTCCTATATTTCTTTTATTAATTTCTTATTTGGCTTTTATTTTTATTTCTATTAAAAGCTCAACTTTCTTATAATGTTTTAATTTTTAATTTTATTATTATTAAACTATATAACAATATATATATATATATATATATATATATATATATATATATATACATATATATATATATATGCCCCCCTCGCTACGCCACTGCCTGCATACATGGCGGTGGTGTAATATTAATGTAAAAAAATCGGACACTCCTTTCGGGGCCCCCCTCAAGTGGTGGCCCGGGGGACATTCAAATTTAGATCCCCTCCACCACCCCTAGCAGATATATAAATATATGGTCTTTCCAATCGCATGAGAAAAAAGACGACATTACACTGAATTTGTGCTAAGTCTTGTTGCAATGCGGTAGCAGGTGCTTTTATATCCAAAGTCATTAACCCATATGTAAAATTAAAATAAGATGTCAGTCCAATGATATCACGAGGTTTCTAATTTTCTCAAAAAATAATTCTGGCAGGGATAAAAAATGAACTACACAAGAAACCACAAAAATCGACTTCAGTTTTATAGGTTGTTTTAATATTTTAGCATCTGTTTAAATTTATGATTTTTTAAAGATCAGTTAAGAAAAATAGTAAAAATAGTTCACTAAATTTGACAATATAAATGCTCTATTAAATTCCAATATACATGTTGTCAACATGTTATTTTGCAGTACATAATACACATCTGTCAAAAATTACTTTTAAAATATAGTTTCATACAAGTAGGAAATTCATCGATCTAAATTAAAAGCAAATCTGAAACGGAATGTCGGTACTAAATAATAGATAAACAGAGACAGAATTTAATAAAAAACAGTAGGTGGGCTGAGACCAAATGTCGGTACAAATCAGCAGGTCTCATAAACAGAATGTCGGTAGAAATCAACAGGTGAACAAAGACAGAATGTCGGTAGAAATAATTAGGCGGCAATAGACAGAATTTCGGTACAAATCAGAAGGTTCCCAGAGACAAAATGTCGGTACAAAACAGTATGTGTACAAAGACAGAATGTGGTACAAAAAGTAGGTGATCAGAGACAGAATGTCGGTACAATTAAACAACCCCGTAAAAAACCAAGTTTTTGAGTATAAATCCCTTATATATGAGACATAACTAAAAGTATTGATTAAGGTCAATATGATACGCATCGTACGACAAACATTTACAGACTGAACGCGACTGAACTCGCTTCCTGTAAAACACACACGAGGATGTGGTCGTGGATGGCTGGAGTGAACTTAGTGACGCGTGAATGTAAAAAAAATAACAGACGGATTCATTGAGTTATATAGAGATAAACTAAAAATGCATTAAGTAAATTACGGTACATTTGATCGATCTGAAATTTTTATACAATGCATTGTTGATGACACGAATCTATGTGCAAAATATCATCTCGATCGCATCCAAGGAAATAGGTCATTTTTTACTTTTGTTTTTCCGCTCTTGCGACCACCCACGACAGACAGAGTGAGATCACGACAGAGAGACAAGACGTTGAAATTAATATAATGGATTTAATTAAACAACGACATAAAAACAAATTTTTTGACTGCAAATCCGTTTTATGAGACAGAATTTTAAGTATTGATATGTGCAATATAATACGAAACGCCCGACAAACATTTACAGACTGAAACCGACTGATCTCCCCTTGCTGTAAAAACTGGGGTGGGGGGGTGTGGTCATTGGTGGCTTGACTGAACTTCAGCACGTGGAGGTGAAATAATTAACCTTAAAAACACTTTTTAAAAACTAGTCTTATATTAAAAATGCACTAATTTTGTACTTTTTAGTCTACGCATTTTACAGTAAGTACAAAGCCAGCTTACCTTTTGACTATAAATCCCTTATATATGAGACATAACTAAAAGTAGTGATTATGTTCAAACGCGACATTTACAGACTGAAACAGAAGGATCTCCCCTGGTTTTTATCTCCCCTGGGCGCAGGGACGGTACGGGGTGTGAACAGTGACGGTCGGCGTCAACGCGTGAACTGGCACGTGAAAAAATTATAAACAAATAGCTTGACGGTTGGACGGACGGTTCCGATTAAACTTACAAAGCAAGCTAATATAAGACTAGTAATAAAACAAACCCGTAAAAACAAAGTTTTTGACTATAAATCCCTTATATATGAGACATAACTAACAGTATTGATTATTTTCAAACATTTACAGACTGAATCTGTCTTAACTCAAGTTTGTGAGGGTGAGAGGGGAAAAGTCTGGTTACCGATTCGCTTGACCGAGCTCAGCGTGACACGTAAAATGTAAACAAAAGTGCCCCGGCGCATCGACGGGTCGCCTCAACGCGTCAACTCAAACTTTCACGTGGGAAAAAAACAATAACAAACCGTGAATTTGAATTACATACCTCATATAAGGATAAACTAAAAATGCATTAATTTAATTACGATACATTCGATCGATCTGAAATTTTGATACGATGCATTGTTAGGTCAGACTAGTCCCGTGTGCCAAATTTCAGCTCGATTGGATCACGAAAGTGGGTCATTTTCGACTTTTGTTTTTCCGCCCACCCGCCCATGAGATGATGAGATGACGAGAAGGCCGCGAAGTTAATATAAGGAATTTAAAAAACAAACCCGTAAAAACAAGTTTTTGACTATAAATCCCTAATATATGAGACATAACTAACAGTATTGATTATTTTCAAACATTTACAGACTGAATCTGTCTTAACTCAAGTTTGCTTCATAACCCTAGGGGGGGAGGGGTGGGTGGGAGGGGAGAGGGGAAAAGTCTGGTCACCGATTCGCTTGACCGAGCTCAGCGTGACACGTAAAATGTAAACAAAAGCACCCCATCGCTTCGTTGGGTCGCCTCAATGCATCAGCTCAAACTTTCACGTGGGAAAAAAAACAATAACAAGCCGTGAATTTGAATTACATACCTCATATAAGGATAAACTAAAAATGCATTAATTTAATTACGGTACGTTCGATCGATCTAAAATTTTGATACGATGCATTGTTAGGTCAGACGGGTCAGTGTGCCAAATTTCAGCTCGATCGAATCACGGGAAGTGGGTCATTTTCGACTTTTGTTTTTCCGCCCGCCCATGAGATGATGAGATGACCGGCCGCGAAGTTAATATAAGGGATTTAAAAAACAAACCCGTAAAAACAAAGTTTTTGACTATAAATCCCTTATATATGAGACATAACTAACAGTATTGATTATTTTCAAACGCTACAAACATTTACAGACTGACACCGAGTGATGTCCCTTGTCTTTAACAAATGGGGGTGGGACGTGAGGGGGTGTCGGCACGACGGTCTGCGTCAACTCAAACTCACGTGGAAGTGGAAGAAAAAAACAATAACAAACCGTAAATTTGAATTACATACCTCATATAAGGATAAACTAAAAATGCATTAATTTAATGACGGTACGTTCGATCGATCTGAAATTTTGATACGATGCATTGTTAGGTCAGACGGGTCCGTGTGCCAAATTTCAGCTCGATCGGATGACGGGAAGTGGGTCATTTTTGACGCTTGTTTTTCCGCCCGCCCATGAGATGATGAGATGACGACAGAGAGACAGACAGAGACGGCGGTGAAGTTAATATAAGGGATTTAAAAAGCAGACGGCAACATTGAATTAAATGAAGATAAACTAAAAATGCAATAATTTAATTACGGTACATTCGATCGATCTGAAATTTTGATACTTTCCGTTGTTATATGACACGAGTCTATGTGCAAAATTTCAGCTCGATAGCATCACGGAAAAAATGTCATTTTTGGCTTTTGTTTTTTCCGCCCGACCGACCGCGAGCCCAAGACAGATACGGCGGGGAAGTAATATGAGGGACTTAAAAAAGTATTTAGAATTATAAAATTTAAAATAAATAAATTAAAAGCCATTATTCTTTAGCATTTTTTTTTGGTCCTTTCCTTATCTTTGGCATTAATATTTGGAATAAGACTATAAATAGATATACTTTTATTTTCAAATCCCCATGCCAAAAATAAAATTCACTTAATTTATTCAGGCTTTTTTGAACAGCATGTAAATGGCAACGCATTCTTTTAGTCTTTTCAGGATTTTGTGTCATTGTGATCAAATTGGATATCTAATTAAAACTATATTTGAGAGTACCAGTACCATATAATAAAAGTTTCACACAGGTCCGCGTTTCAACTAAACAAGTTTCTACTTGATATGAAATTTTTTAAAAAAAAACGTAAAAAACAAAGTTTTTGACTATAAATCCTTAATGTACGAGAAGTAACTAAAAGAATCAATATACATAATTCCCGTCGTCTGTATGTATATATGGAATAATGATGTTAGCTGGCGCTGTGATCGATTTTGTATAAACATATTTTATGACGTCATTGTTTTATGTATATTGATATTATATGACGTCATTGTTTTAGACTTATATTTTAATTTTTGAAAAGGGAACGATGTAAAAATGGGATTTGAGGATTTATAATTATGATGAAATACTTTGAGTGCATTATTCCATACATACATACAGACAACGGGAATATACATACAACGGGAATTATGTATATTGATGAAATACTTTGTGTACATTTCAGCAAGTTTAATATTTCGTATTTATCAAACACGGATAAGATATATATGTTAGTTATGTACTTTAATTCCCGTTGTCTGTATGGATGTAAAACCTGTTAGGTGGCGCTGCGATCGATTTTGTATAAAAATATTATATGACGTCATTGTTTTAGCTAATATTTTAATTTTTGAAAAGGAAACGATATAAAAATAGGTTTTGAGGATGTATAATTATTATGAAATACTTTATGTACATTTCAGCAAGTTTAATATTTATTACCAAAAAAGATTCCGTTATTTTTGGCGGGTTATCTCTAGTGTTCATACGCAGCGCAAGACCATCCAAAATACAAAATTGTAGTTGTGTCGTAAAACATGTTTAATATAATGCGCACCAATCAGGAACATGTTTATAAAAAGTGTTGTCAATAAAATACCCACCTTACTGCGCGCCAGAAAGGTTGTTCAATATAATATGCACCGCGACACTCTATCTAAAAAAATAACATAATACGTAGAGATAAATAAAATAATCTAAAAATTCAATAATTTAATGACCGTACATGCGATCGATCTGAAATTTTGATGCATCGTTTTTATCATCGGCACAAAACTGCCTGCAAAATTGCAGCTTGCTAGCTTACGAGGAAGTGAGTTAAAATTGATCCAAGGTTTTTTCGACAAACAAACAAACAAGCAAGCAAGGGCTCAGACACCACGAGTTAATATAAAGGATTTTTAAAAAAAAAGAAATAAAGCTACACACGTATCATATGGGAGAGGTTAAATATTTAAAAGTTATCTTACGAAAATTTTGTTTTCGTTATTGTTGTGGTGTTGTAGTTTTAGTATTTATTATCTAATATTTATTATTATTTATTTTTAAAAAATAAATTAAAAACGTATATTGAAGCAAGCATTATTAAATTAGTTATATTCTATAGATGTATTTGTAGTTAACGTAAAGACCATTGTCTAAAAATTATGTTTATCAATGTGGCATCAGTCCGTCCTCATTCGAAGAAGGCCCTTTTTTCCTTCTCTGCTTACCCCCACCAGCCACACCAACCTATCTCCTGGATCGGCTCTCTTCTCTCCAAGCTGTGGCTTCTCCAGCTTGAGTTTCCTCGATTACACTAGACTGCCAGAGGGCGTGGTCCTTAGGAAGGCCCTCACAGGTTGCGTTGTTAATGTGCGCCAGCAGCAGGTCTTTGTTTATCTATTACAGTTAAATTACATACTGGAACAGGAGATTTGACTTTGGTCTGTGAGTTAAAATTTTGCATGCCTTTTGCTTTAAAGGAATGCTTTTTTTAATAAAGCTAAAAAAAAATTTTTTAAAGTGACTTTTGCTTATACGACGGTTTTCGGTCAAATATTTGCTTTTAAAGTTTAGTCAGCATTATGTTCTGGTTGAAGTGTAGAATCTCAATTGCTTCCTCCAGTTCATTTTATGAGATTGCAAATGTTTTGAATTATATTTTATGAGCAAATCTATTTCAGTCCATTAGATTTTACGTTTTCAATTCCATGTTTTATGCAAAAAAGGCAATCGAAAACATTTAAATGACGTTTTAAACTTGGTGGAAAATTTTTGCTTTTTAGGTCTTACCTTTAAATTATTTTTGACGCTTGATCAAAAAATCAAAATTTATGTTTACACTTATATTATAATACTTTGAGTTTATATGAAAACTTTTGCATAAATATTGCATCTGAAAAAATGCAGATATAATTTAAAACATCTTTGTTTAAAACATTAAAAAATGCTAAAGAATTCTGTGTTCGGGGCAGATGCAAAAAAAAATTAATTAAAAAAGCACGCACCAGATATAAAAGTTTAAATTATCAAGTGCAAGGGCGGAGGATTTATAAATTGTTATTGTGGGGGTCAAGGGCCATGTAGTTGATTTGACTTGAATCAACAATTTAAACCATAAATAAATATTTGGTAAGTAGTTACAAGAATTTCCCCGGACAAACGAAAACATATAAATAGTTGTGAAGTTACATAAAATCGATTGAAAACATTAAAGTACTGCAAAAGTTACTCGTAGTTGCACTTTCATTAATCATCAGCGAGATATTTTACACAATGTGTGTATTTCGGTAAGACTCTGCATCGTAACGTCTAGATAGAACACACGTTGGAGGTAAGTAGGCGAGTTACAGTTTAGGAATTGTTTAGGTTTAACCGATTAGCCTATAGCACAGTAAAAAATAGTATGGCGCTCGGGGCCGAAAAAAATGAATTGACGTCTTTCCAACCAAATGAAAATCAATGATGTGTAGTAGATGTTAAAAAGATGTTGCCTCTGTCCCATCCACTCCACCCTTTATTGCAGCGTTAATCATCGTTTTAAACCTAATATACAAACTAAAACATTTGACAAATGTTTTCTCTTGTTGAGCCCTCCAAACAATGGAATTATCTACCATAACACATTCGCTGTATTCCAACTACTAAGGCATTCAAGACTACACTAAATCACATCTCTTCGAACCATACTTTCAAAATTAAATTCAAAACATTTAATTTTTTTTTACTGATTTGTGTAGCTTATGTACACTCTAATGTTGTTATATCTTGTAGTTGTATATGTTCTTTATTGATTGCATTGATTGTGTGTTATTATTTTTATATGAAGCGCTGTTAGCCCAGCTACTTAATTTGGTACAGCGCTGTATAACTTATCAAAGTTTTATAATTTGATTTTACCTACCACAACAATTCTTCCTTTTTTTACTATTACTTTACATTTTTGTCATTTTAAGTCAATTCATTATTTAACTAATGAGTTTTCTAGTTTAGCCGGCTCTGGTCAAAATGGGTAATCTACTTCCAAAAATAACGGTGTTATTGGAATTGTCCGTCTTCATGGGTGAAGTGAGCAGTATGTTGACAAGGTATATACCTAATTTCTTAATCAACCTACATTTTATTTTATTTAAAACTTCAGTCTTGAACTAAATGGACAGCGTGGTCATCGTGAACCTGTCTCAAATCATTGAGGAGGTAAGAAAAGATTGAGGATAAACTGTTTACCGTGTATTGGATTTTTAAAAAAATAAAATAAAACGTAAAGCTACCCTACGATATTAAAGTGTATACATTAAATGATATGAAGTTTAGCAATTAAAAAAACGAGAAGATTAAATGAATCATCTGATTTTTTTAATTCTTTGCTTAAATTCAACAAGAGTATAAATTTGGGCTTTCGGCGGCCAGTTAGCGAGTTTGTCGATTGGCCAAAGCTCGAGGAAAGAAGTCATGAGCAGATTGAAGGTTGACTATAGTAAAATTTAATACTTAACATTGATGATTAATTAAAAATGATAAAAACAGTTAGAAAGGAGATATTTATAAAGTAAAGTAAACTATTTTTAGTGATGGGGAAGACGAGACTGTTCGTAATGATTTACTTCTGTACCCACGGATTCTAGTGTGAGAAACTGCTTCTCATGTATAATGGAAAACTCGCTTCTGAAATACACTTGTTTGAGAACACCATGCTCTTTTCCTAGCAAAAAAAACTTCTTGGATCATCGCGACCTTTGTCGACATCCCTTGCCAACGATAACGTTTACAAAAAAATGAGACAGGAACGTTCAATCGTAGGTGAAATCGATTATCCCGTTGTTCGCCATGACTATAAGACTAGGGTGCTCAGTTTACACTTAGTCTATCACTATCTATGCTAACAAGCATGGCGAACAACGAGATAATCGATTTCACCTACGATTTAACGTTCCTGTCTCATTTTAAACTTTTTCATTTTCATAAATTTGGAACTAAAGGTCTCTTCTGACTGTAAAATTTCAAATTTATTTTCTACCTTTTAGTGCATTTCTAATATAAGACTAGTTTTTAAAAAGTATTTTTAAAATATTTTTATTTTCTACTTTTTAGTCAACACATTTTACAGTAAGTGCAAAGCCAGCTTACCTTTGATCAATTTAGAAGTAGATATAAACCAAGAATGTCCTGGGATTAGTTCAGTTCTAAACGATTAGAATATTTTGAGCTAACTGATCCCAATTATCTGACCTATCCCAATTATCCGACACTCACTGTAAATCGAAAATATTTCAACTTTGGTTTATTCCGGTCACTGAGGCGGACTGCTGAGGTTTAACTCTAGCAGACGTAAATCGAAATAAATAGATGTAAAAACAAAGTTTTTGACTATAAATCACTTATATATGAGACATAACTAAAAGTAGTGATTATTTTTAAAAGCGACATTTACCGACTGAAACAGAATTATCTCCCCTGGTTTTAAAACCGGGCGCAGGGATGGTAGGGGGTGTGAACAGTAATGGTCGGCGTCAACGCGTAAACTGGGCACGTGAAAAAGTTATAAAAAAATATTGGGACGGGATGTCCGATTACACTTACAAAGCAAGTTAATATAAGACTAGTAAAAATTGGGGAAAAGAACAGGCATAAAAAACATTTAATTTTTTTTAAATTGTTCCCTCTGTGGCTTGAATTCAGGACTTTCCGCGTGCAAGACGGACGTGATAACCACGACACCACGAATCATATGTTATTCTGTGAAAGAACAATGCAAGTGAACACAAGAAACATTGTTGCCACACACACACACTTTTTTTTTCATTTTCATCCCACTACGCTTGCCCGCTGAGATCTTTCGACGCCAGCGGGGGTCATTCGTCATACTCATTTGCACATGCCCGTTTAGGTGAATTCTATAAATAGATTTTAAATTGCAGACCACCCGAATATTTTTGTCACTGTGTGGCACCTTCCTTACTACCAGGTGCATGCCATGACACCAGAAGAGACAGATGTGCCGCTTACCAGGCTGTCTTTCACTACCACATCATGCATTGGCAAAAGATTCCCCGGCAACAATGCAAATTGACTTGCAAAATTAGGATCTACAATGTTAATTGCAAAGTACATCGGACCTCGGTCAGACTTGTCGGCCAAAGTTCGAAATGGCCGGCAATTGCGGGGGAATGGCCGCACTTCGGGCTTATGCCTTAACATATATAAAGTACTGGGTTAAAATAATTTTTAGAAACTTCATTTAACGTTGCATTGGTGTGTAAAAGTTGCTAAATTTGATCAAACGTATTGGATGAACTAAAATTATATCTGTTAGAACGTGTGTGTTTTCATATTGTATCACTTCTCGTCGTTTTATATTGTTGAACAGTAAATAAAATCAAATTTCATATCAAGATTTTATTAAAAAAATGTTTATTGTATTAAAACAAATTCCATAAACGTCTGAGAAATATAGCCGTTATTGAAAGACTAGGGGTTTTCACTTGTTTTCAAAAGCACAAGTAACCTACCCTTGTTTGATAAATACGAAATATTAAACTTCCTGAAATGTACACAAAGTCTTTTAGAATTATACATCCTCAAATCCTCTTTTTACATCGTTCCCTTTTCCAAAATTAAAATATAAACTAAAACAATAACATCATATAATTTTTTTACAGCGAGAAACAACACTCGCTTTTTTAAATGCTATGGACTGTTGTACTATTTTTTAAAAAAATAATCTTTAATTTATAAATTATTTTGCACACCTCCTGATGCACAAATTGTATTAAAATTAGGGCTGCGGAAATTAACGGTTAATTTCTCGATTAATCGTTAAAAAAAATTTACGATTAAATTATTTTTAACGATTAATCGACCCACCACTTATAAATGTACTGGAAGTCAAAAAGTAAAATATTTCTTCCAATAAATACAAACTAATTTCGGACGACTACATGAACATTTTGGTTTTAAACTATTGACTGAAGTGAATGTTCAAAATGTTGATGAAGCTTATTGTGTCCATTGAGAGAAATCGTTTGTCTACCAAGCAATGTACCCTCTAAGTCTAAGCTTCGTTGGTCCGTGAGCAAAGTGAAAAAAAACTCGAGTGCAAAATTGCACAACGTCAATTTTGTGTGTGCAATATTTTACCAAATTTGCTGCGCGGTGATTATAAACCACTTTTTTAGGGCACCTACGGCACCGACCTTTTTCGAAAGCCCAACTAATTTGTCCTTGTATGATAAATACGTAATATTAAACTTCCTTAAATGTAGACAAAGTATTTTATAATAGGGGCTGTAGGGCGCCTATGGCACCCAATTTTTTTGGGTCAAAAGCCCCAGAAACTTATCCTTGTATGATAAATACTAAATATTCCTGAAATGTACACAAAGTATTTATATAATATTTGTTTACAGTGCTAATCACCACACGATTTTACACGCTTTTATTTAAGTCACAATGTTTGTATGTTGTATCCATCCTTCCTTCCAAACCTGAAACGTAAAATTGAACCACTTCTGATAGTCCTAGAGATCTAAAAATTTTTACCACAGATAGATCTTGGATGACAATGCATTGTATCAAAATTTCAGATCGATCGAATGTACCGTATTGAAATTATTGCATTTTTAGTTTATCTATAGTCTATATATAAGCATAGGTACCCATCTGCTTTGTTGACGTCCGTGAGTACACCACAACAACATGACCTGTTGGTGCAAAACGTTGGGCGGGCGCTTATAAGGTGTTTGGTATAAAAAAATTGTGGTAATAATTAATCTTAAAAACACTTTGTAAAAACTAGTCTTATATTAAAAATGCACTAATTTTCTACTTTTTAGTCTACGCATTTTACAGTAAGTGCAAAGCCAGCTTACATTTTGACTATAAATCCCTTATATATGAGACATAACTAAAAGTAGTGATTATGTTCAAACGCGGCCTTTACGCGGACTGAAACAGAATGATCTCCCCTGGTTTTTATCTCCCCTGGGCGCAGGGACGGTAGGGGGTGTGAACAGTGACGGTCGGGCTCGTCAACGCGTAAACAAATAGTTGGACGGACGGTTTTGATTAAACTTACAACTAATATAAGACTAGTAATAAAAAAAACCGTAAAACAAAGTTTTTGACTATAAATGCCCTTATATATGAGACATAACTAACAGTATTGATTATTTTCAAACACGACAAACATACAGACTGAATCTGTCTTAAACTCAACTTTGCTTCATAACCCTGAGAGGGGAAAAGTCTGGTCACCGATTTGCTTGACCGAGCTCAGCGCGACACGTAAAATGTAAACAAAAGCACCCCGGATCTTCGATGGGTCGCCTCAAAGCGTCAACTCAAACTTTCACGTGGGAAAAAAACAACAACAAACCGTGAATTTGAATTATATACGTTATATAAGGAAAAACTAAAAAATGCATTAATTTAATTACGGTACAATCGATCGATCTGAAGTTTTAATACGATGCATTGTTAGGTGAGACGGGTCCTTGTGCTAAATTTCAGCTCGATCGGATCACGGGAAGTGGGTCATTTTCGACTTTTGTTTTTCCGCCCGCCCTGCCCATGAGATGATGAGATGACGACAGAGAGACAGACAGAGACTGCCGCGAAGTTAATATAAGGGATTTAATAAAACAAACCCGTAAAAACAAAGTTTTTGACTATAAATCCCTTATATATGAGACATAACTAACAGTATTGATTATTTTCAAACATTTACAGACTGAATCTGTCTTAACTCAAGTTTGCTTCATAACCCTACGGGGGGTGGGGGTGGGTGGGAGGGGGAGAGGGGAAAAGTCTAGTCACCGATTCGCTTGACCGAGCTCAGCGTGACACGTAAAATGTAAACAAAAGCATCCCGTCGCTTCGATGGGTCGCCTCAATGCGTCAACTCAAACTTTCACGTGGGAAAAAACAATAACAAACCTTGAATTTGAATTACATACCTCATATAAGGATAAAACTAAAAATGCATTAATTTAATTACGGTACGTTCGATCGATCTGAAATTTTGATACGATGCATTGTTAGGTCAGACTGGTCCGTGGGCCAAATTTCAGCTTGATCGAATCACGGGAAGTGGGTCATTTTGCACTTTTGTTTTTCAGCCCCCACGCCGATGAGATGATGAGATGACGACAGACAGAGACGGCCGCGAAGTTAATATAAGGTATTTAATAAAACAAACCCGTAAAAACAAAGTTTTCTACTATAAATCCCTTATATTTGAGCCATAATTATAAGTATTGATTATTTTCCAACGCCACAAATATTTACAGACTGACACCGAGTGATGTCCACTGTCTTTTAACGGGGGTGGGACGTGAGGGGGTGTCGGCACGACGGTCGACGTCTAAGCGTCAACTCAAACTCACGTGGGAAAAAAACAAAAATAACCGTGAATTTCAATTACATACGTTATATAAGGAAAAACTAAAAATGCATTAATTTAATTACAGTACAATCGATCAATCTGAAATTTTAATACGATGCATTGTTAGGTAAGATGGGTCCGTGTGCCAAATTTAAGCTCGATCGGATCACTGAAATGAGGTCATTTTTGACTTTTGTTTTTCCGCCCGCCCAACCCATGAGATGATGAGATGATGAGACGGCCGCGAAGTTAATATAAGGGATTTAATAAAACAAACCCGTAAAAACAAAGTTTTTGACTATGAATCCCTTATATATGAGACATAACTAACAGCATTGATTATTTTCAAACATTTACAGACTGAATCTGTCTTAACTCAAGTTTGCTTCATAACCCTACGGGGGGTGGGGGTGGGTGGGAGGGGGAGAGGGGAAAAGTCTAGTCACCGATTCGCTTGACCGAGCTCAGAGTGACACGTAAAATGTAAACAAAAGCGCCCCGTCGCATCGTTGGGTCGCCTCAATGCGTCAGCTCAAACTTTCACGTGGCAAAAAAACAATAACAAACCGTGAATTTAAATTACAAACCTCATATAAGTATAAACTAAAAATGCATTAATTTAATTACGGTACGTTCGATCGATCTGAAATTTTGATACGATGCATTGTTAGGTTAGACGGGTCCGTGTGCGAAATTTCAGTTCGATCGGATCATGGGAAGTGGGTCATTTTTTACTTCTGTTTTTCCGCCCGCCCAAGACAGACAGAGAGAGAGAGAGAGAGAGAGACAGAGACGCCGGTGAAGTTAATATAAGGGATTTAAAAAGATGTGTGGGCTTCAGACGTGAATTTTAAAGAGTTTTCATTATACGTTTTAAAAAATAGCTGTACAAACAAAGTTTTTGACTATAAATCCTTTATATAAGAGACATTACTAAAAGTAGTGATTATGTTAAAAGCGTGTCCTTTTTAAAATATTAAATTATTTTAACTAACTTTAGAAAGCACGCACCAATTTACTGCACCAAAAATAACTCTTTGAGTCAGTCAGCACGGTTTACAACACAAATGCTGACGTCAAAGGTTCGTGAGTTGTTTGGTTAATGTTAATCTGGAAACCAAAATGATTATGATTTTTAAGTCTATATTTTCAATTTTAAAAAAAGCAGAGTGATGTCCCTTAGCGTTAGGCCAAAGAGAGTCAGTCATACATAAATGAGGGTAAATATATATATGAATGCTTTTCTAATATTCCCCCAACTGTAGTACAGTAGTAACCGGTATAATATGAAAATAATCAAGCCAACAAAAAATAACAAACAAAAATAAATTAAAAAAATTATCGCACAAACTTATAATAATAATTGATAATTTATATAGTGCTGTATCCCAGCAAGGAACCGGGCTCACAGCGCTTTACATTAAGATCATAATATACATTTAATAATTAGATAACCATTCATACCATAATAACAACATAAAGGACAGGACATTACACATTAGCTACGTTAATCATTAACCATTTAATATGGAGTCCTTATGATTTACTCAGTACATCTTTTACATTCATTTTAGTTTATTTTTAACATGTTTTTGTCAAGATAGAGATGCTACCACAAATAACATACAGCCAGGGAGAGTATTTAAAATAAAATCAAATAATGATTCCACTGTTTATTTCTTTCTACTTTCATTGAACTATATTTCGGAAAAATGTTGTAAAGTAGATTTGTTTGCATACATTTAACATTAAGAAACGCGTATCAGAACGACACTGCACAAAATGTACAGTTTTAAACATATTAACAATACATTTTTATTAGGGCTGCGGAAATTAACGATTAATTTCTCGATTAATCGTTAAAAATTTTAACGATTACATTTTTTTAAGGATTAATCGACCCAACAATTATAAATGTGCTGGAATAAAAGAAGTAAAATATTTCTTCCAATAAATATAAACTAATTTCAGGACGATTGCAGGAACATTTTGGTTTTAAACTATTTACTGACTTGAATGTTCAAAATGTTGATAAATGTTATTGTGTCCATTGAGAGAAATCGTTTGCCTACCATGCATTATTCCCTCTAAGTCTAAGCTTCGTTGGTCCGTGTGCAAAGTTTAAAAAAAAAGTGTGTGAAAATTTGCACAACATCCATTTTTGTGCAATATTTTACAAAATTTGCTGCGCGGTGATTCTAAACTCCTGCGTGGCGTCGTTCAAATAACTGCGCAAACGCGCTGCTTAAAGGGAACATTGCTACCATGGTTCTAACCCTTCGATTACATACCACCTGCAAACCAAACATCCACTACAGTATCGGAAACTTCAGCTGAGACAATGTAAATTTATGTTAACGATCGTTTAGCTCGGCTGTTGTATTGTCAATAAGACCCGCTCATCACTTTAACCAAATAATGTCAATACACTTGTCTATTTGCGTTGTTGGTTAAAAGATGTCAAATAAAGAAGACATTCTAGTGTTATTTCGATTTTCGACATATACGTTTAATAATTGTTACTTATGACACCATACATTTCCAATTTTTTGGCTTTAATCGAAATTAACGATTAACACCTTAACAAATGACAGCTATTATGAATTTAAGCTGACCGGTAAATTTGAAGATAATATTTGCAAAGAAATCGATGTCTACTGGAATGAGATTTCGCTAAACGATACCTCATTTCTTAGGGCTGGCCCGGGCCGCAAAGGGAACCAGGAAGCGCAGACACAATTCCATGCGAAGGACGAATGAAAAACTGTCTGGAGTCAACCGCATCACTGATCCTCTAATTGTTTCATCTCACCCAGAGCGCTTGGTGTGACGCTTAGCTTACAACCAAGTGAGCACAAAAAAGAAAACAAGCTAATTAGCTAATATTTTATTAATCATTTGAAAAATGTATACTTGATAGTATTTTCTTAACGTTAATTTTTTTTTCAAATATAATTTGTGTTTAACGTTGAGTACACTTTAACACTTTATCAACATTTAAATCTCTAATAAAAATGCAGGACTAAACACAAACCATAGATAAGCGTAGGACGCAATAATCTTCTGTATAGAAGGAGCGTCTGTAAACAGATAAGATAAGATAAGAGTAACACAATATCAAACAATTTTTAATGTTAATATTATCATAATTTAAAAAAAAGAAAATAAAACGTTTATTTAGTGACGTAGTTATATTTTATTAAACATTTTAACAATAATTTAACGAAAATATTAAACATGTGAACAGTTTATAAATGATATAAATAATTTTGTTTATGAAATTTTAAAAATCTACTTTACAACATTTTCATCTCATAACCCTTTCAATTTTAAGTTTTAAATTTTCAATTAACCCGGGAATTAGGTAACAATTTTTTTTTAATTTTGATTTTGATGCAAAAAAGCGTGTGTTAAAAAATAAACCTGTTATGATTATTTATTTAAGTAGGTGAATTGTACTACATTTGTTTTAAGTCAAAGTAAATAAATCATTGTTACAATGAACGGAATCTTCCATTAGTTAAGGACAGCACCTTGTAACATGATTAGAGGTTTATAGACCTATTTTGTTACTCTTTATTGTGATTAAATAAAGGGTTCTTAGAAGACTGGAAAAAATTCAAATAATTCATCAATGGCTTAATAGTGTATAATTAACGTGTAGTATCAATTTAACAATACTTTTTAGACTCTCCTATGGGATTGATTTTTGTAAATTAATACTTATAATTAATGACGGCTTTGCTAAGAGTAACTTTTTTTTCTGTAACGAAAGCAGATATTCCGGAAACAAATCTCAGATCTCAATATAACTTGGCATCACCTTCAAAAAAGCTCTCCTAGATCTCGATTTAAAAAAATGTTTTGAATTTTAAAGTGTAACCTCTTATCTGTCACTGGGTTACTTTTGAGGAATCATTCATTTGATTCAAAGTGTTGAACTTGTAATTAAGGAATAGTGATTCGAAGCAGTTTTAAAATCGCCAGGGAGCTTTCTCAAGAAAGGCGAATAGCATTTACCTACAAGCCTTTAGCACAACTTCACCTACTTTTGTGGTGTAATATATTTTCACAGAGAAATGATGTGCAAACTAAGAAGGACGCCACTGTATGAATAAAAAAAAGCCACAAGTGGAAAACTACACCCCAGACTATTCCACCTCTTGTCATTGTATTTTATCACACTATAATATAAAAAAATATACTTTTAAATGCGTCTATTTCTTCATCGCGAGCCAATGAATCACCATAGTAATAATGTATGAGCTCGAAGAACCTAAGTTTTAGTGGTTCTTTTTTTTATAGTACAATTTCAATCAGTAATCTTTGGACGCAGATGAATCGTTTAGTTATATTGGTGGATTATATTGATAACAAACACTGAAATATTAGCACATCAAAAGGCATCGTAAAATGATACGACTAACTATACTGATACACCTTCAACAAAAATATATTTAAAAACTAACTTTGGGGAATGTAATTTAGTTGAACAGTCTTCTTATGTTTATATAAGGATAAATTGCATCCTCAATCAATCAAAATGTTGCCATGATCTGTGAATCGTTTCAATATTACAAGCAACAAGGAATGTAAGTATGAGTATAGTAAATATTTTGAATGGTTTTAATACAGACTTAGCAGAATTAAAAAAAAATTGCCATACTTCATCAACATAGTAGAAACAATATTGATGATTAGCGGCGAAATTCATCTCAGGAACCCCTCGCCTCCTCCCCCCCCCACCCACATGTCCTCAACTATAGATATAAACTCACATGTAGGGATATTAAACAATTTTCCAATATGGAACATATACTTTTCTTTTACACATAAATCGTATAATTTAAACCATTCTCTTCTCAAAATTTTACTTACAGCCGAAGTTTCAACCGTCTTTACATTTAATAAAACAATTTTTCAATAATTCGACATGGGCTACAGCTGCACTACGAATAGAACTGATCAAGAGATCACACAAATTTTTTGTAAAAATGTAAAATTATGCAGTCTCTCAATATTTTTTACGCTAACCCAGTGGTGGGCAAACATTTCAAGACGAGGGACGCATTAGTAAGAAATGAAACGTCAAGGGGCCGCATCTCACCAAAATTAGCTTCATTTCAAATTTAAACATCAATCTTTAAGATAAATTTAATGATTTAAGACGATAAAATTTGATTCGATATTACTGCAGTTTCCTTTGGCCGCAAAGAACTTCGTAGCAGACCGAATGTCCCTCGCGGACCGTAGTTTGCCCACGCCTGTGATAACCAAATTTTATATTGGCTCTTGGATTTAAAAAAACAAATAGCTCATATTTTTCAAGACAATATGAATTTGTTACATATTATGTTGACACCAACGTCAATAATTTTTCTTTATAAATCTAGAAAGCTGCAACATCCTCCTTATTACATTTGTTTTATTTCTTATAACTAATTGATTGATGTGTGTTAGCTAAAATTTATTTTGTATAAAACTTTCAAATATATGTAATGGATTTAAAAAAAGAATGTTATAAGAAAGAAATATGACTTATTTTATTTATAATTTAATAAAAGAAAGTTTATCTTTTAAAATATAATAAAAAAATAAACGTATAACCCAAAGTTATAATGAACATTTATATAAATTCTTTCAAATATTTTTGTTACGTCAGTATCATTTACAGAAAAATGTTCTTTTTTTCAAATGGAGTTCAAAACACATAGAAATAAACGTAAAACCTTTTGTATAGATAATTACTTTTATTTACTGAATTAGGGAAACACTCACGCCTTGTTTATCTTTAGAAGAACTTGCTGTTTAGAAGATCTAGTAAAAGTGAGTTGCCCAGTCGTAGTTCTGGGCTCTTTTTAAATCCTTTATATTAACTCGTGGTGTCAACACCCTTGATTGCTTGAATGCTTGATTGCTTGATTGCTTGTCGCCAAAACTTTTGATCGATTTTAACCCACTTCCTCGTAAGCTAGCGAGCTGAAATTTTGCAAGCAGTTTTGTACCAATAATAAAAACAATGTATCAAAATTTCAGATCGATCGCATGTACCGTAATTAAATTATTGATTTTTTAGATTATTTTATTTATTCCTATGTATCATGCTATTTTTTGAGATAGAGCGTTGCGGTGCGTATTATATTGAACAACCTTTTTGTCGCGCAATAAGGTGCGTATTTTATTGACAACTCTTTTTATAAACATATTCCTGATCGGTGCGCATTATATTAAACATGTTTTACGACACAACTGCAATTTTGTATTTCTGGATGGTCTGGCGCTGCGTATTATAATGAACATTCCTTTAGTTACGTCTCGTACATAAAGGATTTATAGTGAAAAACTTGGTTTTTTACGGGGTTTTTTAATTTTTTAATTTGTTTGAGAAAAGGAAAATTAAATCATCACAGCTAAAAGAAAACTTATTCATTAATTAATTACGTCTAAAGGGCTATAGAGATACTTGAGGATAGAAGACCAAAAAGCAACGTGGTATTAACAATATATAAGACTATTAATTTTAATGCAACTCAACAACAATCTAATACAACAGCGGTTACCAACCTGTGGGTCTAGACCCCCTTGGCAAGGTCACCTAATGTCGACTAAAATATTCACTATAATGCAAATTTGCTCTACTTTGTAAAAACTTAATTTAAAATGACTTATTTAAATTTAATGGTGGTCGCGGGTCACATGGCATTTATAGAAAGGGGTCGCCACCCAAAAAAAGATTGGGAACCACTGTAATAGAACAATCTGTTTTTTTTTAAAGAGATAAAGTTTTCTTGTTCCATTCACAAGAACAAACACATACAAATCCAGCTTCCAGTCTGGACATTCAGAGAGTCTAAACAAGCCAGAAAAACGAACACACTTATCAACATTCAGAACTCTAATAAAAATCCAAAACTTGACATAAACCATGGATAACCGTTGGGCGCAATAATCTTCTGTAATTTATAAGATAAGATATAAAATTCTATAAATTACCCACAACATGTTACACAACAGTGACTACTAAAAAGTCCTTTAAAAGATGACGGCGGCTGTTGGTGAAATCCCCATCTTTTTTAAATCCCTTATATTAACTTCACCGGCGTCTCTCTCTCTCTCTCTCTCTCTCTCTCTCTCTCTCTCTCTCTCTGTCTGTCTGTCGTCATCTCATCATCTCATGGGCGGGCGGGCGGAAAAACTAAAGTCGAAAATGACCCACTTCCCGTGATCCGATCGATCTGACATTTGGCACACGGACCCGTCTAACCTAACAATGCATCGTATCAAAATTTCAGATCGATCGAACGTACCGTAATTAAATTAATGCATTTTTAGTTTATCCTTATATGAGGTATGTAATTCAAATTCACGGTTTGTTATTGTTTTTTTTCCCACGTGAGAATTTGAGTTGATGCGTTGACGTGACCCATCGACGTACCCGCGTGCTTTTGTTTACATTTTACGTGTCATGCTGAGCTCAGTCCCCCCCCCCTAGGGTTATGAAGCAAGGTTGAGTTAAGAGTTTGAAAATAAAAATAAAACAAACCCGTAAAAACAAAGTTTTTGACTATAAATCCCTTATATATGAGACAGAACTTAAAGTATTTACAAATATCTACAGACTAAATCTGTCTTTACTCCCCTTTGCTTTTAACCCAAAAAGGGTGGGGTGGGGGTGGGAGAGGGGAAAGGTCTTGTCACCGATCGCTGGGCCAAGTTCACCGTGAAACGCCAAATGTAAACAAAAGCACGCCGCTTTACCTGGTTTAAGCACGAGACGTGTTCACACCGGTGGCTGGCCTGAAGTCAAGTGACCCGTAAAATGTAAACGATAGAGACCTCTACATATAGTTTATATAGATAAACTAAAAATGCATTAATTTAATTACGGTACGTTCGATCGATCTGAAATTTTGATACGATGCATTGTTAGGTTAGACGGGTCCGTGTGCTAAATTTCAGTTCGATCGGATCATGGGAAGTGGGTCGTTTTTTACTTCTGTTTTTCCGCCTGCCGAGCCCATGAGAGAGATGATGACAGACAGAGACGGCCACGAAGTTAATATAAGGGATTTAAATACTGTTAGTTATGTCTTATATATAAGGGATTTATAGTCAAAAACTTTGTTTTTACGGGTTTGTTTTATTATACAGTTAAGTGTTTCGTATAGGTAATGTTTTCTGCCATCGGTTCTCCTCTCCTATCACCTCCTCCGACACTTCGCCACATCGCGTCACTCGAAAGGTAAGGGTTCACATTTGTGTACATATTTTTAAATCCTTTATATTAACTCGTGGTGTCTGCGGCGGACCTTGCTTGCTTGCTTGCTTGCTTGCTTGTCGCCAAAACTTTTGATCGATTTTTAACCCACTTGCTCGCAAGATAGCGAGCTGAAATTTTGCAGGCAGTTTCGTACCGATGATAAAAACAATGTATCAAAATTTCAGATCGATCGCATGTACCGTAATTAAATTATTGATTTTTTAGATTATTTTTTTTATTCCTATGTATCATGCTATTTTTTGAGATAGAGCGTCGCGGTGCGTATTATATTGAACAACCTTTCTGTCGCGCAATAAGGTGCGTATTTTATTGACAGCTCTTTTTATAAACATATTCCTGATCGGTGCGTATTATATTAAACATGTTTTACGACACAACTTCAATTTTGTATTTCTGGATGGTCTGGCGCTGCGTATTATAATGAACATTCTTTTAGTTACTTCTCGTACATAAAGGATTTATAGTCAAAAACTTGGTTTTTTACGGGTTTTTCTTATTAAATCCTTTATATTAACTCGTGGTGTCTGCGGCGGACCTTGCTTGCTTGCTTGTCGCCAAAACTTTTGATCGATTTTTAACCCACTTGCTCGCAAGATAGCGAGCTGAAATTTTGCAGGCAGTTTCGTACCGATGATAAAAACAATGTATCAAAATTTCAGATCGATCGCATGTACCGTAATTAAATTATTGATTTTTTAGATTATTTTTTTTATTCCTATGTATCATGCTATTTTTTGAGATAGAGCGTCGCGGTGCGTATTATATTGAACAACCTTTCTGTCGCGCAATAAGGTGCGTATTTTATTGACAGCTCTTTTTATAAACATATTCCTGATCGGTGCGCATTATATTAAACACGTTTTACGACACAACTTCAATTTTGTATTTCTGGATGGTCTGGCGCTGCGTATTATAATGAACATTCTTTTAGTTACTTCTCGTACATAAAGGATTTATAGTCAAAAACTTGGTTTTTTACGGGTTGTTTTTATTAAATCCTTTATATTAACTCGTGGTGTCTGCGGCGGACCTTGCTTGCTTGCTTGCTTGTCGCCAAAACTTTTGATCGATTTTTAACCCACTTGCTCGCAAGATAGTGAGCTGAAATTTTGCAGGCAGTTTCGTACCGATGATAAAAACAATGTATCAAAATTTCTGATCGGTGCGCATTATATTAAACATGTTTTACGACTCAACTGCAATTTTGTATTTCTGGATGGTCTGGCGCTGCGTATTATAATGAACATTCTTTTAGTTACTTCTCGTACATAAAGGATTTATAGTAAAAAACTTGGTTTTTTACGGGTTTTTCTTATTATTTATTAAATCCTTTATATTAACTCGTGGTGTCTGCACCCTTGATTGCTTGAATGCTTAATTGCTTGATTGCTTGTCGCCAAAACTTTTGATCGATTTGTAACCCACTTCCTCGTACGCTAGCGAGCTGAAATTTTACAGGCAGTTTCGAACAAATAATAAAAACTATGTATCAAAATATCAGATCGATCGCAGGTACCGTAATTAAATTATTGATTTTTTAGATTATTTTATTTATTCCTATGTATCATGTTATTTTTTGAGATAAAGTGTCGCGGTGCGTATTATATTGAACAACCTTTTTGTCGCGAAATAAGGTGCGTATTTTATTGACAACACTTTTTATAAACATATTCCTGATCGGTGCGCATTATATTAAACATGTTTTACGACACAACTGCAATTTTGTATTTCTGGATGGTCTGGCGCTGCGTATTATAATGAACATTCCTTTAGTTACGTCTCGTACATAAAGGATTTATAGTGAAAAACTTGGTTTTTTATGTTTTTAAAAAATTTTATTATAGCTATATTAGACGTACATTTTTTTTAAACCAAAGAGGTAATATGCGCCATGAAAATATTTTAGTAGAAAAGACACTTTATTGATTTCGAAAACCAAGCAAATTCCTTATTCAGATGCACTTACCGACTCACGGATACTACCCCGCTCATAATAAGCATGACCAACATTGATAAGATTAATTTTTTCTTACATTAAAATATTTTATATATATATATTGGTTTATTTTACAACTTATCTCTAATTCCCTCTCTTGTTATTACTTTAACATAATGTATTTAAAATAAAACGACGATTTTAATTTTATGATAAAACGTGTGTCATGTTTTAAAATATTAGTATGAAATCGAGTTTCAAAATGTAAAAGCAGAAGCACTTTTATGTTACAATGGTTAACACAAAAATGTTAAGACGAAAAAAAATTCCGCTTGCCCTCTCCGCATTTTCCACTTCACGATATGCATGCTTCAAGTGTTCCCACTAAATAGTTCTCAGAAAAAGTGTGCACTGACTTGACCCAGCAATTAGATCTAATGTTACTTTACGGAACAATGCGTGCAGTCTATGGCAGACTGAGTAAATACGAGGACATTTATTTCAACACCTAAACTCCTTGTGGTGAATAAGCCCAAACCCAATTTACACTCTTCACAAAACATTGTGTTACCGCCATGGCACCCGGCTGAATAAGCCCAGAGCCAATTTACACTCTTCACAAAACATTGTGTTACCGCCATGGCACCCGGCTGAATAAGCCCAGAGCCAATTTACATTCTTCACAAAACATTGTGTTACCGCCATGGCACCCGGCTGAAGAAATAATGAATTTGAAGGGTGGGGACATGGGGGCCTATTTCAGATGAAACAGTAAATGAACAAATCTAGTTTGCGAACAATGATGAGTGTCTTCCTCACACTAAACTTTGAGTACCAAGAAAGTACGCTCAAAGGAAGATCTAGGCATGATCCTCTGTAAAGATAATATTTCGGGGGCGATTCGTTGAAATTTGAAAAGCAACATTTTCTTTGCTCTTGAATGTTTTTTGTCAATCATTGGCGAAAAGAAAAATAATGTGATTATTTTGCATAAATTTATATTGAGTTTTAAAACAATATCCAACGATTTTATTTGAAAGATTCTTTTAAAAATGTTGACAGCATTTTTGCTAAGATATATATCAAAATTTTCAATTTATAATGCAAGAAATTATAAATTTATGCCCGCAAATAAAGATATTTTCTACACTTCAATTACTGGTAAAGGAACTGATAAAATCGAAACTATATTTTTAACGCTTGAGAAAATATTGAAAGATTAATGAGAAAATAAAATTTTCAAAATATTGTGCTCTTAAAAAATAGAATGCATTATTTGTAAGTACTTGTTTTTCTTATCGTTTTTGACTTGTTAGTAGTATTAATGGTTTCAATAGTAGCAATTTTGCAAAATGTCGCAAAACAGTTTTCTGATATCTATATGATTGCTATTTTTAAAAAAAATCTTTATATATAACAAACCAAAGCAAAAACACGCAGGCAAACCATCCCTGGTCTTCCTGCCCATCAGTACATGTGCACTGCGTTGAGCTACAGCCCCCTCGTGCACCACCCTCGCTTGATCATTTTGAATTTTGAATTGACTTACACTGAATTCTCATGATGTTTTCGGAGTACTGGTCCAAGCTATTTCATTAGTTCCAAAATATGTCTATATTGGCGTCCTCTCTGTTACCATGGAAAGCCAAATTCTATTTTTCTAGGATTTAATGTAAAAAATTATAACAAGAACGCAATCTCATTTTGAAATTATTTTTGACTTACAAACAACATTTAAAAAAAAATAGTTATCTTTTTAAAGTCCTGTTTGTCATTCCTTTCTGCAAAAAGTTATTTTAGCTACCTTAGGATGTGTTTTCTTCTAGCTATTAAATCCAATTGAAGAGTGATTTTACTTATTTGTATGTTTAGCTGGAAAAAACCCCGTTAAAATCAAACAAATAATGCTTTTGGATGAGAATAAGTCAAATATGTACACACTATATTTTTCCATTAAATTACTTACTTTTAAATAGTTCTCGTGTAACCCGATTTATCTCTAATTTTTGTAAGGTCCGTATTTGATTATTAAAAAAATATTTAATATGTTGGACACGTTAGCAATCTCACTTCACTAGTAGCTACTTTACTTTTCATTTACATGTTTAGGCAAATTTAATTATGACAAAGTATATATTTTACGTCCCTGAACGTGTTAAAATTTGATGGATCTTTTAAAAAAAAATTATCGGCTTTCCTAAATGTTCGCTTCTACAATAGGAGCAGCTGACCATTAGGAAGAATTCAGAATTTTTACCAGCAGATCAGTGTAATATTCTCATATTACTTCACACTCCTGGTTTTTCAGTTTATTGGCTTTAGAACCAGAATAATTTGAAGCCAAATTAAAGTTTGAAGTTTTGGCTGTTGAAACGTTCACATGTTTTTAAAAAAGATTCTTTATCCCTTTGTACTCTATTAATTTCTTATTTCACTTGTTTATTTTGTTAAAAGGCTCCATTTAAAAAAAAATTTTATGCTAAGAATCTATGAAACGTTGAGAAATTTCGACGGCCATAAAACTAAAGGACTCCTAAAGCCAAGTGCCTCCCGGGGCTTTCAACTCAGCATAAATATAGATGCCTACTGGTATTTAAAAAAAAATCGTATAACCGTTTAAGCTTGCTGTATTTAAAAATATATTTAGACTAGCAACAAAGCCCATCCAAGGACGGGAATAAGTGTAAGTTGACCTGTGAAGTTCATGGTAGGAAATCATAACCTTACCCACACCCGTCTGTTCAGAGACCCTACCTCCCCACTACACCGCGGTCTGTCCAGAGACCCTACCTCCCCCCACACACCGCGGTCAGTCCAGAGACCCTACCCCCCACACCGCGGTCTTTCCATATACCCTACCCCCCCCACACCGCGGTATGTCCAGAGACTCTACATCCCTCCAACACCGCGGTCTGTCGCGAGAACATACATCCCCTCCACCGCAGTATGTGTGCCACGTCAAAAATACTATACATTACAGTTATAAAAACATTACCCACCCCGTCTGTCCAGAGACCCTACCTCTGTAACATCTTTGTGATGTTTTACTTATAAGTGTATCTGGTAGGCGTTCTCTCAATACAAAACCTTGCATACAATAATCTTCTGAAGAATTGGTTTCAATAACACAACTTTAATATTCACACGATACACAGAACATATATAATTTGAGGTTATACAACGTGGAGTCCTCAAGCACACGTCTGCCATTACACACATAATTCTCTAACTCTCTTCCCGCGCTTTCACTCACATGACCTCTCCGTCATCCAACTCGTGATTCACACGTGACAACCTCCCCCCCCCCATAACGCTGGTCTGTCCAGAATCACTACCTCCCCCACCCACACTGCTAGTCTGTCCAGAGACCCTACTTTCCCCACACACACCATAGTATGTCCAGAGTTATAATAAATAACCCGTAAAAGCTAAGTTCTTTACTACAAATACCACGCGCACCACTCAAAATAAACTCTTGGAAAAAAACTGCACCAAAAATAACTCGTTTTGAACGTCGTTCATATGTAAATGAGATTTATTTTTTCTCCGCCAGTGATTGGCTGTATGAACTGTAGAAGTTTGAGGGACCAATCGCTATCGATGACCGGACAGAAAATTGTCTTTTATTATATAGGATTATTTGTATTTTTTGGTATGTGTGCCTTATACATTATTTGTACCTAATGTATGCAGTCAATAGCAGACATAACACGAACAAAGTTTGCACTGAGCCTAAACGTTATGTGATTAAAAATCCAAGAATAACACAAAAACACTTCATAACAACCTGCTCCTCCTTGTTGTCCAACAGATGAGATACTCATTTTTCATTGGGTGAGAGGCAATGTTCCCTCTAAGGTTCGTTGTTCCGTGTGCAAAGAGAAACAAACTCGTGAGTAAGTTGCGCAGCATCAATTTTTTGTGCAATATTTTACAAAATATTTGACAAAATTCGCTGCGCGGTAATTCTAAACTGCTGCTTTGCGTCAGTCAGACGTCCGCGCGGCCGCGCAACCACGCAGCTTAAAGGGAACATTGGTGTCAGTGGACTTAGACACTAAAAAAAAGTAAACAAAAACAAATACCAAACCAGTCAAACCGTTCTTGTTTGATCTACTTAGTGTGATGTGAAGATACACTAAGGGGAACTATAAGGATGATTCGAGGAATATGTATAGAAATAGTTACTTCCCTTTGTTAAACGATTAGTGTGGGATTTTAAAAATCTTATTATAATGGCAAAATTTACTGACAATTTTAAATGTTAATAAAACTGATTTTTAACAAATATACAAAAAAAACACAACAGTCATTGGGCTGCATTATTTAGAGATTATCTAATCGATGATTAATCGCTATTTTTGCAGTGATTATCTGTTTGGATTAATGATTAATCGACCTGCAAATGTTATTGCGTCTATTTGCCTCTATTGGTTATATTGTCAATAATAAAATTACTACTAATGTGCTGGTGATTTTTAACAGTTTTCCATCTGATGACTTTAGAATGTGTAGAGTGATTGCCATTGTATTAAAGAAACCCAAAGTTTTAATTTTTAAAATACAGACGTTTATTTATTTATTCGAAATTTAATGTAAACTAATCTTTAATATTGTACAAGTTAGTTGTAACAATTAAATTAATAGTTACCAGCACAAACAAAAACTTGAAAGTGATGTAGAGGTGTAAACTTTTTTATTTTTATTTTAAGATTTGAATGGGATGAAAAACAAACAGAATTCAGCCTGATAGGTACAGATGTTTTAAGATAATTATAATGGAGGAAGTTGCTGTAACTGCCATGAATATATCTAGAATTTTTTTAATCTAAAAGCCAGCATTTATCATTTTCACTTAATCAGAGAATTGAGGCATGAAGTAACATAGTTTTTAAACTGCTGTTATAAAATGTTATCATTTTTTAAAATACTTTTTTTCCTTTTATTTTTAAATTTAATTATTATTAATATTAATGTTAAAAAAATAGTAGCGACTTTTCGATTCTTGCAAGTTATTTTTTCCTTTAAATTAAATGAGAAATTATATGTTTATTTATGGTTTTTTTTAAAGTATAATTTAATTTCTTCAAGCTAAAAAGTATTCAAAAAATTTTTTTTAAAAACTTTGTAATTTGTAATGTATTAATGAATTTTAAGAAGTTTAAATTATGAAACAAGATAATTATTCTAGGGCGGGGGAAATTAACTATTAATTTTTAACGATTAAATTATTTTTAACGATTAATCGACTCATCACTTAAAAATTATTGGAAGTCAAAAAGTAAAAAAAAATTATAAAAAATAGCGGCCGATAAATAATAAATTTTCTGACGATTAATTAATCGTTAATTTTTCAAAAATTATTGATTAAATTTAAATTAATCGTTAACACCCCTTAATTATACATTAAATAATTATCTAGAAGATTTTGTTTTTTTTACAAAGAGGGTGTAATTTCTCAGTCAAACCTATTAAAATCAACTAGTGAAATTTAATGTAACACTCCCACAATTTGTCCGCATTAATTCTACTAGATACGACCCTCGGCGTACCATAGGCCGCAGACTTACTCATAGATAGTGCAAAGAAAAAAAAAGGGGGGGGGGACACAAACAGTAGCATGAACAAATGGGAACAACGTGAGTTAACGTTCGGTGGGGGGGGGGTGCCGATGCATTTTTGGGAAGTATTTCGGACATCTCGACAATTTCTGCCTCGCCACCATATACTCCTGAAGTATTCATGATGTACTGAGCGTATTTTTTATGAGAGTGTATGTTTACTTTTCCGTCATTGAGAACAACAGAGAGCACGCCGCCGAAGTTACCCCAAAGTTGAGAATAAAAGTTTACAGCCTTGTTGCCAAATTGGAGAGCAACAACTCGTTTATGATCTTTTCCAAGAAATATGCAACCGATAGAAACAGACAGTTACCTGATAAAGGAATAGATATAACATTGAACGAAGCCTTTTTCCGTGAAATACATGCGAAGTGGTGTTAATGTTCGCAAAGAAAGGGTGAGAAGAACGGGCATAAACTTAAACATTTTTAAAAATTAAAAGAAAAAAATGTTGCCGCTGGGGCTGGAACCTAAGACCTTCCGCATTTCAGGCGGATGCAGTAACCAATACACTACGAAATACATGTACTCGTTGAAGGAACAACGAAACTAAATGAAAAAGCATTGCTGGTATTAAGGACCAACCGGAAACCGCTCCGGACCTTCGCCCCGGCCGGATATCGGATTTTTCGGAACTATTCGCCTCGGCAAATAGTGCCGACGCAAACAAACCAAATATCTAAAAAAATACCTTAAAAAATACAAAATTTGTAATTCGATAAATATCAAGATTAGTATACTTACAAAATGTTAAAAATATAACAATTGTTTCGCACATACTCGCTTCAGTGAAATATATATAAATTCTTTTAGTTTTGTTACGAAATAGAACTGAATTGATATCAAATTGACCTAAAATTTAATGACAGCTCTGACATATTCATTAAAAAAAACATTTTCAAACAATGTTTTAAACCAAATATATTTAAACTTAAATTTTAAGCCACTATACATATTTAAAAACCAGACACATGACCAAAGTAAAATGTGCAGCGTGGCCAAAATACTTAGCCCAGATCCTGGCAACAAGAAGATTTAATAGGTTAAACTATCGTTAAGACTGGAGTTGGATTCTAGGGCAGATTTTGAGTGTGCGTCAGATGGGGAGGGGGGCGAGGGTGTCCAAATGTCTGATAGAGGATTCGAATGCGTTCACTAGCTTTTTTTAAAAAAAAATCAATTTGGATTTTCAAAAATTAGTTATAAGAATCGCCCATAGAAATTGTGTAAACTAATATCATTTACTTAAATTATTTGATTAAACATATATTGCAGTAACATTTAAAGCTGATTTTCTATATCTGAATATTTCATTTCTAATGTGGATTAGAAGAAAATGTGAATACAATTTAAAATCATTATAGTTTTAAAGGGGATTTAAAAATCTAATAAAAGATTGCTAATAATAATAATTTCAAAGTAAATTTAGTTTTTAAAAAAAATTCTTTTGATAATAGTCTAAAAGTCAATATAATCAGACTGAAAAGTTTTTGGAAGTTATATTTGTTTCTATGCTCCAGCCACATCAGCTGTTGGCATATAATGCAAACGTTTCTGAAATGATATACAGTAAAACTGGCATAGAAGTCGTCTACATTTTAAACCTATTATAAGAATAAAACGGTTTAATCAGAATGTCTTTTTAGGCCAGATGAAGCTCTTTTGAAGATTTTTTATCACCTAACTTGAGATTGAAGAAAGTGAAAAAAAATTAAGAAGGAGAAATTAATATCTGTAAATGTATTGAAACATCTAGTTACTCAAGTCATTATTATAAGGTCATCTATTGAAGTTTATTTAGATTTCTCCTTATTGGAATAGTTTCCTAATGAAAAAATGGTACACATCTAAAGGAGTTTGGGTTTTTACGAAGTGTTAGCACAACATGTCGTTGATGGTTTGTTATAAAAAATATTTTTTTTAAAAATAAGTATTTCCTAATTCAATTATTATTTAACTTGATTGAATATTAATAATAAGCATGATGCTTTGGCTAATGCACATTTCCATAAATTTAGACTAAAGCATTTTTTAAAAATCTGACATTTTGAAATCAAACGGCCCTAAAAAATCAACATATTGTTCATTTTATGTCCAAAAAACATTGACTTTCTCGCTGTCAAGGATTAAATAATTTATCAAAGTTAGAATAAACAAGGTGCATAATTCTCTTACACAGGTATTTTGTTACTATCAGACATTTAGTGATGACTCCATTTCAGGCCACAGTTTGTGTTTTGTCCCTGGCAGCTTGTTCCCCACGTCATGCGAGCTCGTCATATCAAACTATCCTTTAGACGAACAAACTTGTGTCATAAAGGTAATTTGTGAGGAACAAACTTGTGTCATAAAAATAATTGGTGAGGAAACAACTTGTGTCATAAAGGTAATTGGGGAGGAACAAACTTTTGTCATAAAGGTAATTGGTGACTAACAAACTTGAGTCATGAAGCTAATTCGTGAAGAAAAAACATATGCCATAAAGGTAATTCCTTTTCAAAAATCTCGTGTTATAAAAGTAATTAGTCATGAACAACTTGTTTTATAAAGTTAAAAATTGGTGACGATTAAAATTGTGTCATAAAAGTAATTTGGTCTCACCAGTGTCTCAAGAAAGCATATGGGATGATGGTGGTCGTAAATGTTTAAAAATGTATTTTATGTTTCTTAATTAAAGGCTGTGTTTTTATAAATCAAGGTTCCTCTCAATATTACCACCGACATTCTGTTTCATGAAGAATTTAACGCAATACAAATCTTTATTTCCGATAGCCCTTTTCATTGATTGTGTTTTTCAATGTCTTCCAGATCTCTGCTATGACCCTAGCTTCATCTGAGATGGAGTTTGCTGCAAGAACACCGTCTGTTAGGAAACATTTTTTACACTTCATGTCAAGTGGGAAATTAAGGAAACGAAAATTTGACGTATCAGAACTTAACAGTTGATCATTAAAACTGTCTTATATTCAGGTATCTAAGTAAATGGAGAGTCAAAACTGTCTTATATTCAGGCATCTAAGTAAATTGAGAGTCAAAACTGTCTTATATTCAGGTATCTAAGTAAATAGAGCTTCCAAACTGTCTTATATTTAGGCATCTAAGTAAATGGAGCGTCAAAACTGTCTTATATTCAGGTCAAGGCCATACCCATACTTTTTTTAAATGTGGTTTGCAAACTTGTCATTTCAAACCTCTCATAACAAGCACCTCTCATGACGAGATTTTCGCATTAAGAGCAACATTTTTATGGAAAATGTTGCTTCCGTAACGAGCGAAGATTCGCATAACGAGTGAAGCAGAAAGGGAAACTCGCTTTTTCCTGGAAATTTATTAGTGAGCCGGCACTTCCACTCTGATGTATTATTCTGTGTTAAGCACTCGGTCTGTTAGCAGATTGTTTTCGTGTGTGATCAACCGATTTTTACAAATTTTTTATTAAGACAGTATTTGTAATTATTTTATGTGCAAAGTTTAATAAACTGATAATTTATCTTCGGAAAAAAAACACAAGAATACAATGATAAGAGAGGGGAACAAAATAATATGTTGAAATAAAACGAAAAAAGATTTGAAAAGGGAGAACAAGGTTGCGAATCAAGCGCGCAACTACAATCGGCCAACATCAACGAACAATTAAGGCGATGGATGCTTCAAATGGGGTGTCAAGAATGTCTTCGAAACGTTTACATCACATTTTCGTCAAATTTTGAAGCGTCTGCAAAAACAAATGTCTTCAACAGTTTTCTAGTTATAAAGCAATAATTATTTGTCATAAATTCATATTTTTGTTTACGTTTTTTGTTTCAAATCTAAATTGTATTCTAGTTGTTTCTCTCTTTAACAATTCATAAGTAATTTTATTTGAATAAATGTTAATTTTTTTGTGTGCAAAATCAGTTGTCTTTTTTTCAGCATGGAGCGGATTATTGTATTTTACATTGATTTGTATGGGAAAATTTGTTTGGTTTAACTAGTGTTAAGACTCTGGAACGAATAAATCTCGTTATGAGATGTTTGACTGCACCTAAAGTATATGGTGCTATGACTTCAAATTTGGATGAAAATGTTTAATCAATAATTCTGTACCTATGAATTATTGAGGGCTGTGATTAAACTTGTCGTCTTTTTTGCCTCGTTTAAAAAAATTAAATATTTTTTCCAGTGCATGCAGTGAACAAAAAAGTAGATTTTCATGCAATAAATAATTAACACTGCACATAAAAGCTACCAAAAAAGTATTTTATTTAAAAATGCAAGTACTCGATCATTCATTTCTTTTCTTGTTAATAATGAAATCTGCAGGCGCAAGCGTTAAAGAATGTGAATTGCATACATTATGGTACAGAACTGACAAGGCGGAAGACCACGATGCTATGATGTTTATTTTAGAACATCTTCGATGTAAACCCTTCTTGGGTTTTGTTATAAATTATTTATTAAACACTGTTTTCGTTGATACTGAAAGCGTAGTGATGCATCAATGCAAGCTCGGTAAGTCTTTCCTGCACCATTGAACATCTCATGTAATTGTGCAAACGTCAGAGTGTACTGAACCTTCGCTCACACGCGAAGGAAGTCACGGGAATCACACACATGATTTTCAGTAAGCAATAAATATTTGGATACATCGATTCATTGCAGTGTTATAGCTTCCATGCAATTGTTTTGGTAGCTTTGAATCTTCCCATTGGCTGAACCTCAATTTCCACCCGGTAAACTCTTCGGACAGCACTTCTGTTGAAGGCAGATCTTACTCATATAAATCCACATCGCCTTTCAGATCTTCATACATACAATTTCTAACAGCACTTGGCGCAAGAGCTAACAGTTGCGAGGATGTCCTGGTTAAGCCAGGGAGCCGCATATCTAGTTCAGCAATGATGTGCTCCAGAAATGGATTAATTAAGTTCCGCAGATAATGTTGCATTGGCGTTTCTACGCACACATTGCTTCGGTAGATTTGCTGCTTAGCAACTCTGGTCATTGAAACTTCAGCTCCTATAGAAACCGCCATGATGATGATATGATCACAAGTGTTTTGAAAATAAGAATCTACATTTGTTCTAATATCTCTAAACTCTTGCTTGACGTTTTCGATAAGTGACATAGCCTGAACGATGTCAATCGGTTCTTTCTGAAGTTGGACTGTTATTCTTTCCAGCCTAGATAACAGTTTGTACGTTACAACAAACTTCACAATAAATGTGAAGTTACACAAGAAATGAAAAAGTGACGTTGCTCGAGACTTACTGTCCGAATCCCAATCACCATTTGTAGTCAAACTTGGATCAAATCCTTGGTCGTTGTATTTTCATCGTGGCAGTGAAATTATCTCAAGAGTGTGAAAAATGTAAACATACGATTAATAAAAGTGTTTGTATGCTTCGTTGCACTCAGACCACCTTGCTTTGCACAAATATGTAAGTGCCTTCCGTTTAGCACTGTCAAAGACTTGTTTGTATGACGTTTTTCAACAAGGCTTCGAGCTTCGGTCTGTTGTTAAAAGAACATGCAGGTTTCATTTAATAAATTTGTCAATCATGTTACGCACATCAGGAAGTCTGAACGAATGCGTGATCACTAGGTTTAAAGCGTGATTGCTGCAGTGTATGTATACCACCAAAGGGGCCTTTCGCAGAATACGCGCTTGAACTCCTGAGACATCGCCCGACATAGATGATGCGCCATCATAACACTGGCCCCTCATATTCTGTAGCCTGATTCCCCAAATGTCTCAATAATGTCAAGATATTTTTGTTACAAAAAGGGCACACATTTGCAAAATGGGTTCATTCGAACGTACGAACCCCCCTGCGTATGGCCATTCAGTTATCTAAGTAAATTGTCTTATATTCAGGCACCCTATGAAATGGAATATCTAAATTAATTCGTTTTCTCTTAGGTTATTGTAAAGATCATTGATAGTATCAAATATTTTGATGTTTTATGAAGACTTTCCTATAATGAAAAATCTCCATGCTGGAGCATTGAATCTGCTACACAGTAATTTTTATTAGTGAATTGAACACTGAAAACTTCTTTACATTCAGTTATCATACTGAATGAAGCCTTTAATATATCTTCCTATATCTTAAAGACTTATATCTAACTAAACGATAATTGATTTATAAATTAAGTAATTTTCCCTGTGTTTGTGCTTCCTTAACAAATACCCTAAAACTTGGCTGAATTTGGTGGCTACAATCTCAAAATTATTTTAATCTTTTTTAGTGAATGGGTCATTGGGTACTCGCAATATAATGACAAAATGCATTCGAAGCATAAACTCATTTAAAGTTAAGAAATGGCAGAAAATTCACTTGAATTTATTTAAATAAAAATAATTTTAAAGACACTAGACTAGATACTATAAATAGCAGAGCTTAAGCGTATACACCGAATTTTTTAGCTACCTTAATTAAATTGTTGAATCATTCATTTAATCTGTGCCGAATTTTACAAAGTTTAAAAATAGATAACGAAAAAGATGCACTTTCAAAAAGTTTTGAATACAAAATAATTTATGCGCATCAGCGAACATTTTTTTTGCTCCAAACATTTGAAAATGAAGCATGTCATTTGAATTATTTTAATTGGTAATATAAAGAACGTTTCTAATGTTAGTGTAAATCAAAGCGGTCATTAATTACCACCTGTTATTTGTTTAATATTATAAAACATTATTTTAAAAAAATACTGTAAAGATAAAAATGAAATCTTTTTTAAATCTGACAAGAATAACACCATTAGGTAAATCATTAAACCTTGAAACACTAGAGGATAGAAGAAACAAGAGCAAAGTAGTAATCATACATAAAGCAATTAATTCTAATTTAGAAATACAACACAAAGATAACTTAATACAGCCCTCAGATAGACATAAGGGTAAAAACACCTTTCTTATTCCGTATGCAAGAACAAACACATACACATTTTCATTCTTCTCGTCCGGAATTCGGGCGTGGATTGGGTTGCCTGAAGAATCCAGGAAAACCAACACTTTATCAACATTTAAATCTCTAATAAAAATGCAGGACTAAACACAAACCATAGATAAGCGTAGGACGCAATAATCTTCTTTATAGAAGGAGCGTCTGTAAACAGATAAGATAAGATAATATAAGATAAGATAAATCTTGCTTAGTGTTCTAAACTACACAGCACAACATGGGCATGAACCCTATCATACAAATCAGTTAAACCTATATTTTAATATCACGCACCAAAGTGGAATCTAACATTATTTACAGTAGGGACATCTCTATTTAAAAGGAACGTTTGATAGCCTTTAATTTAATTAATACTGCTGTCTGAATACCTCCCTACACTCGTATAGCCCTTAAAACAAAATATTTTCTTTCAAGTGATCTTTACTTTAAAACGAGGGCCAAACTTTCTTCTGATAAACATTGTTCTTCCCGTCGTGTTTCTGTCAATCCTCAACCTGCTGGTCTTCGTGATACCGGAAGAGTCAGGAGAGAAGACAGGTTACGGTGAGATTCAAAGCAAATAGTACACTGTCACGAATGACCAATTTCCCCCTATAACTTATGAGCTGCGGAGCAAGCGGTCTAGTGATAAATTATTAAGACGCTTGTGACATTTCTGGGGGCTCAAGCCGGGATTTACACAGAATTCACAGACACTGCTGAAACAACGAGAATGCCAGTCACAACTCTGGAGGAGATAGTAGCACTGGTGGATGCCCTTCAACTCAGAGGCGAGGAAAGGAGAGAGTACATAGAGAGAGAGAGGTACAACGAGCGAGAGAGGCGGCCGAGAGAGATAGGGCAGCCGAGAGAGAGAGATGGTGGACAGGGCGGCTGAGAGAGAAATGGCGGATAGGGCAGCCGAGAGAGAGATGGCGAATAGGGCAGTCGAGAGAGAGATAGCGGATAGGGCGGCCGAGAGAGAGGCACGTTTGGAAGCCAAGAGAATAGAAGCTTCCAATGGAGGAAAAACAAATGGGACCGATAACAGTCCCAGGCAGCCTAAGCTTCCACCATTTATAGATGGGGTCGACCAGTCGGATGGATACCTAACAAGGTTTGAAACTTTCACTAGGACCAGCAAATGGCCAGAATGCGACTGGGCGTTGTCACTAAGTGCGCTTCTGTCTGGTCGAGCCTTGGACGTTTATTCTAGAATGCCTTACGAAGACGCACTGATATATGAAAGGATGAAGGAAGTACTCCTAAAGAGGTACAATCTCACTGAGGATGGGTACAGAAACCTATTCAGTAAGAGCAAGCCTCAAGAAGATGAATCGCCATATATTATTATAGGAAGAATCAAGGGATATTTGTTGAAATGGATTAGTTTGTCGGACATCAACGAAACCTTTGACGGGCTTAGAGACCTCATTGTGAGAGAACAATTCCTGGAAGAGTGTCCCGAAGATTTGGCGATTCATCTAAGGGAGCGAAATATTGACAGCCTGGAAGAAGTTGCCAGAGTTGCTGAATTATTTCTGGAGGCCAGGAATAGAAACTTCAATCACGGCCCTGGTGCAACACAAAATGGCAGCTGTACTGGAAATGGCCTGACAGGGAGAAAATTTGAGGAGCAACAGACCGGGTCGGGTCAGAGAAAAAGGCTAGGACAAAGGAACGAACAAGGTCGGATGTAAACTGCTTTGTGTGTCATAGGGTTGGCAATAACCCGCTATTGCCCAAATTCCAAGGAAGCCGGATATACGAGTGTAAAGAGAGCTGCAGCGACACATGTTGTTAAAATGCGTAAATGTTCAAAGGACAAGTGCCAGTGGGGTAAGAGCCAAAACACATCTGGTGGAGGAGAAAATAGTGGCAAAGCAGTGGATATCATTGATGAAGAATTATCAAAGGATGCTGATGATAAAGAAACAAGACAAGGGAAGTTAAAGATTGTGGAAGGGTTTGTAGGACCAAAGAGAGTTGAGGTATTGAGAGATACGGGAAGTGGTGAAAAGACAGTACGTGAGAGATGACCAATTAACTGGTGAAATTGGGTTGATATGAATGTTAGACACAAGAATTCTAAGAGGCCAAAAAGCGATAATAGACATAAGGACACCATACTTGAGTGGCAGAGTGGAGACAGTGTGTGTGGAGAAATCAATAGTGGACCTGATTGTGGGTAACGTGTATGGAGCAAGAACCGATGAAAACATAGACAAAGTGGTCAAGGCGGCGATGGTGACAACTTGGGCTAAAGGTAAAAAGGCGGAGGATAGGTTGCCATTTGAAGTCACATCGGTGGAGAAGCAGCCGGAAGTGAATCGTGATGTAATTATTAGAATGCAACAAGATGACGAAGACATTCGTTCATTACCTCAGGGTGATAACTCAAGGAGAGTGGGGAAATCAAAGTTTGAGCAAAAGCAAGGCATCATTTTCAGCGTTTTTTATGATGAATAACGAAGGAGCAATGTCAGACAAGTCGTAATACCTCAAGGACTAAGAATGCTTTTCCTGTCTATCGCTCACGACAGCATAACAGGCGGTCATTTGGGAGTCAGTAAAACGAAAGAGAGAATTTTAACCAATTTTTATTGTAAAGGAATCGGCAAGGATGTAAAGGAATACTGTAAATCATGTGACATTTGCCAAAAAAAGCAAAGAAGGGATCCGTTATAAAAGTCCCTGTGGTTGATGTGCCGTTCAAGAGGGTTGCTATTGATATTATACGACCTATTATGCCAGCAAGTGAGTCAGGGCATCGATACATTTTGACCTTGGTTGACTAAGCTACTAGATACCCAGAGGCCGTACAATTAAAGAGAATAGATACAGAGACAGTAGCAGAGGCATTGGTCGATCTATACTGCCGGGTTGGAATCCCCGAAGAAGTTCTAAGTGACCAAGGCTCACTTATCTCTGAGCGCATGAAAGAGATGAGTCGGCTATTGGGCATCAAGCAACTTACGTCCACACCTTACCACCCCATGTGCAATGGATTAGTGGAAAGATTTAATGGGACATTAAAAACAATAATCAAACGTTTATGCAACAAGCAGCCTAGATTGTGGCATCGATTTATAAATGCAGCTTTATTCGCATACAGGGAGGTGCTTCATGAATCGACTGGATTCTCCCCCTTTGAATTATTGTTAGGGCGTAGCATAAGAGGTCCTATACATGTTTTACGGCAGTTATGGACACAAGATATTCGAGATGAGGAGGTGAAGAATAGCTACCAGTATGTATTTGAGTTGAGACAAAAGCTCGATGACACCCTAAAACTGGCTCAGGAGGAGCTGAGCAAATCGCAAGGGAGACATAAACATTACTACAATAGAGGAGCGAGAGATAGGAAGTTCAGGATTGCTGATCTTGTTCTGGTATTACTACCTACCAAGGCAAACAAACTGTTAATTCAGTGGAAGGGACTGTATGAGGTAACTGGAATCATGGGACCATGTGATTATGTGGTTAATACGAAGGGAATGAAGAAAACGCTTCATGCAAACCTTCTTAAACAATACGTGTCTCGCGATATGGGTCAAGGGAAACTAGACGGTAATGATATTAGCCTGGCTGAAATCAAAGAAAATCCAAAAAAGTGTTTAACAGTTAGTGTTGGTGTTTTGGAGGATTACGAATGTGATGAAGATAATGGAAGTGTTGAGGTGTTGCCAGAGATTGGGGCATGGTCACAGAAGGAATCACACCATTGTGAATTCCTGAGAATGCCGTTTTGGATGGTGAATTCAGGAGCAACACTGGTTCGGGCTACCCGACAACTTCTGGAGGGGATGAAGAATGTTTTAAGTTATGTGGATGACTTTTTAGTGTACACCTGCACTTGGGAAGAACATTTAGAGTCGCTGGGCGAGCTGCTACATCGGTTGGAAACCTATAACTTGACAGTCAGACCCACCAAATGCGTGTTTGGTGAGACATAAATTGTCATTGGGAACAATCGGCCTTCAAGAAGACAACATCAATAAGATCCGAGATGCTCCTCAACCAACAACAAAAAAGCAAGTGAGATCATTCCTGGGACTCACAGGATATTATAGAGACTTTGTACCAAACTACGCAACCCTCGCGTACCCGTTGACATCCTTAACTAAAAAGGGACAGCCCAACAGAGTGAAATGGGGAAAGGACCAGGATGAAGCGTATGCCAACCTAAAGAGTGCCATAACGACACGGCCTATATTACACGTTCCTAATATGCATACGCCCTTCATCCTAAGGACCGACGCATCTGACGTCGGGCTTGGGGCAGCTTTACTTCAGGAAGATAATAAAGGGATGTTTTTTCCTATTGTCGCTTTGCAAGTAAGAAACTTATGGACAGAGAGACCAGGTATTCCACAATTGAGAAAGAGTGCCTGGCAATTGTGTGGGCGATCAGGAAGTTTGAACTTTACCTCTACGGGAGAACGTTAACTCTACAAACTGATCACCAGCCCCTTAGATACCTTAACACGGCTCGTTTTGTCAGTGCCAGGATAATGAGATGTGCCAGGATCATGAGATGGGCCAGGATCATGAGATGGGCCATGTTTCTGCAGAGTTATAACTTTACGGTGCAGTCCATTACCGGGGAAAATAACGTAGAGGCAGACTTCCTAAGTAGACTGTGTTGTTGAACTTATAGACGTGCACGATCATCCTAGGTTGGAATCAAGCTCAAGATATTGAGAAATTGAGAGCATTATGTTCAATGACATTTTATTTTATGTGTGATTAACTTAAAATATTATTTTTGAGTTGTTATGGATTATTGGATTTAATTTAATGATTTTGTGGGGTGGGTGTTTGGTATAAAAATTAAAGATTTCTAATGTAGAAGGCAAAAGAGAGATCTATAAGTGAGAGAATGAGTGAACCGCATATGTTAAACCTCATAAGCGCCCGCCCCATGTTTTAGTCATATTAAATCGAAGTACTTGAACTAATAAGTTTTAAATTATTTTCTTCTTTTTAGTCCGCTTATAAAAACGTGGTTTTTAAAAATCTTTTTTTTTACTTCTATTTATGTTATATAATTCTGTCTTCGCCTGCCATCAGTGAGGGTTTATGGTCTAGTTGTCATGACTACAAAAATAGTTTAACTTCTATTTACTAAGGAACAAGGTTCTACTAGATCAATAATGTTATCCTGATGTGTTGTTTATAACATCTTGAAATTGATTCTCTTAGATCAATGACAAAAATTAAAACGATATGTTAAATAATGTGGATTGTAAAAAACAAATCATGTTCCGCAATGAGTTACTTAATGCCATTTCAGTTTCTAACCAGGCTAGAAAAAAAATTACATACATTAATTAATTTTTATCACTTTGAAAAAGAAATTAGTGCATTTAACAGGAATGTGACAAAATGTATTGCATTGAACTTAATCTTTAGACTTAAAACTTTTTAAAAAATCTGTTAGTTCAGATCCTGCATTAAAAAAACCCCCAAGGTCTATTACTTTTCGGATTCAATTAATTTTAAATGGCCTATTATTGTAAATAAAGCATTAAAAGGTGTTCTGGTTGGAATTTTTTTTAATAAGTGTTGATTGTGTTTACATTGCTTATTCTATGGAAATTTAAACCACATTATTTAAATTAATTAATTAGTTATATGTATTATAGAATGTAATCTAAACTCTATTTTAACGATCAAAATCTTGTCTATAGTTAACTTTAAAATATCGTCAATACTTATTTTAAAAATAAAATAACAACTGTTGACAGAGGCCGCGTTATATCACGTAGAATGTATTATGTGGACTATAATGACATGAGATAAAAAGCATTTATGTCAGTAAGATAAAGCCTCTGTCTTAAAAAGCCAAGAAAAGAACGCAGGGTAATTGATAATAAATAAAAACATGCACACTGTGATTTATGGCTAGCAACACGTGTTCTAAAACGTAGCTCACACTATATTATTATGTTTTTAAAAAATTATATATGCCTTGTGGAAAAACTAAACGAACTTTCATAAATCTTCCTGTATCCTAAGTAAACAGTATTTTTTTTATTTGCTTGGGGGCTTTCTTAATTTCCCTTTAAATATAGTATACAATCCCAAGAATGTCAAACACAATTTACAGCTATTAAATTAGTTGTTTAAATTTTCTACTTGCTAACTACTTTTTATCTCTCCCTGATATGAATCTTAAACCATTTTAAATGTGTAAAATTGTAGGTCAGCCTATGCTTGGTACCTTTTAAAGATAAAGCAAATTCGACAGCTTCCTGCTTAAAATGTTTAACTCCCTCTTTCTAATAAAAATTATGAAATTTTTATACCAATAAATCAGAACTTCAAATATTCAGTAAATAGCAGAGAAATCACAAGACTGAAACAGGTAAGGACTCACTCAAAGACTAGAATTTCTACGACTGGGGATGACTGTATATATATATATATATATATATAATAGGGATGCGGAAATTAACGATTAATTTCTCGATTAATCGTTAAAATTTTTTAACGATTACATTATTTTTTAACGATTAATCGACCCATCTATTACAAAGTATTGAAAGTCAAAAAGTAAACAAAACAAAAAAAAAGTAGCCGCCAATAAATAATAACAAATTTCCTGACGATTACAGGAACATTTTGGTTTTCAGCTAATGGCTGACGGGAATGTTCAAAATGTTGATAAAGTTTGCCTACCTTGGTTCTAACACTCCGCCTACTTATCAAACCAAATGAAAAGCGTATTATGCTAATAGAGTCTGACTCAGAGACAGAAAATGACGACAACTCTTCTGATGAATTACTTCATTACAAAATGGAGATGAAAGTTCCTGAATCCATTTACCCTCTACAATATTGGAAACTTAATGAACATCGATATCCGATGTCATTCCTTGCCAAGACCGTTTTGTGCATACCAGTTACATCAGTTCCATGTGAATGATTGTTCAGCTCGGCTGGTTATATTGTCAATTAGACCCGCTCATCACTTGAACCAAATAATGTCAACGCACTTGACTTTTTGCATAGTTGGTTAAAAGATGACATATAAAGGAGACATTCCAGTGTTATTTAGATTTTCAACAAGAACGTTTAATAAGTGTTACTTATGACATTATGAATTTAATTATTGGCTTTAATCGAAATTAACGATTAATTAATCGTTATTTTTTCAAAAGTTAACGATTAAATTAAAATTAATCGTTAACAGCCCTAACACATATATATGTATTTATATAATTTGACAGGACAAGCACATGGCGGATGCAAATAAGCATGACGAATGACCCTCGCAAGGGTCGGTCAATCGAAGTTTATGGTTTGCAAGCAGCTAGGTTTGGGCAGGGTGGGGGGGGGGCAAGTAGCTAACCACAGTGCGCATGTCTCGAGACCAACAATACGTCGGTGGTCCCCCCTCCCCCGACGTTCACTCCCGTTGTTCTGATTTCTTTGTGCTGTAGTTTGTGTCCGTTCTTTCCGCCCCTTTCTTTGCACTATCTGAGCAAGTCTGTGACGTATTCTACGCCGTATGTCGTATTTAGTGTCCGTAAATTTAAGTATTCAAGTCGAAAACATAAAGTTGAGGAGACAAATCGATTGCCATCTTAATCAAGTCACACTTGTATGGACTAATAAGACTACAAATTAGATTTCCAATGTTTAAATATAAACGAAAACTATTCTTCTAAACTAATTATTATTATTTTGAAGGTTTATTTTTTTCCATAAAATACTTAGGGTTTCTAGTATGCAGTAGTTGTCATATTTCTTATACTTTTTTTTTCATTTCCTGAGAGAATGAAACAGATGCCCAACATACGTAATAAAATGGCATCAATAACAAATTAAATAAACAATTCGTCATGTTTCACAATTAAACATGATAAATGTAGGCCTTGAATTTTTCTGGTGAATGATTACTTTTTTGTCTTTTAGCCATATTTTTTATTTTGTTTTTCTCCCTGGAGCAATAACCTGAAGTTTAAAGTCATCAACAATAAAAAAAAATGTTTTTTTAATTTTTAAAAATGAACATTAACCATTGCAACATTGTGTTTAATAATCTATATATATATATTTCTCCTAAAGGACCATGTGCAAATGAACATGACGAATGACCCTCGCTGGGTTGGACAAATCAAAGTTTGCAGGCGCGGTGGGATAAAAAGAAAACGAAAAGGGGGGCGGGGCGGGGGGTGGTGGTGGGTGGTAACAGATCCTCTAGCGTTCACTTGCCGTTCAGTTGCGTTTTTCCTTCACAGAATAACATATGGTTCCTAGTGTTGTGGTTATCACGTCTGCCTTGCACGTTGAAAGTCCTGGGATCAAACCCCAGCGAGAACATTTTTTTAAAAATTTTAAAAATCTTTGTTTCTGCCCGTTCTTTTTCCTCTTTTTTCATCATGACTAAGGCTATTTAAAGGTAATCGGATTTGAAAGCGACAAACGGTTTTAAATTTCCCAAACCGATAATTGAATTTGAGTCGGCTTGATTTAAGAAGTGAACTCCGGCCGGAGCCGAAGCCGGATTTGTAAAAATGTCCGGATTCCAGATTTGCCGGAGCCGGAGTTATAAATATTTTATTGCAAACCCGGCAAGCCGGATTTGGCCGGATTTATGACGCAAATTTCTGCCGGAGGCGGATTTGTAAATATGGCCGGATTCCGGATTTGCCGGAGCCGCAGGCGAAATCCGGTACACCCCTAATTTCTATAAAGTTAGCTATAAAACGATAATCGGTTTAAAATCGGAGTTACATAATCGATAACCGGTTTGCCAAAAAAACAACACGCAATTAACAACCCTAAACATGACTAACCCTCGCTTGGGACGGTCAATCACAGTTTATGTTTAAGGGATGGTAGTAATAAAGGGGGGGCGGGTAACAACAACCTCTGTGCACATGTCTCTACGTTAACTTACACATTTTTCATTACTTCGTGCTCTGTCTTTCGTGGACTTCGTGTTTGTGTCCATACTCTCACGCCGTTCTTTGCACTGTCTATGATGAGCAAGTCTGCGGCGTATTCTACGCCGCGGGTCGTATCTAGTAACGAATATATGAAATCATATCCATAGTACTTAGAAGCCTTTTTATTTACATTTGAATACATGACATTATATAAGAAAATGAAATAGATAAAATGTGATATATATATATATATATATTTTTACAGTGTTTTGTTTCTATAAAAAAAAGTACCGGAACGTATTAAAAAGGTTATTTTTAAAATAACAGATAAATGAACTGAAAAACAAAGATGATCAAGTAATACGAGAACTTAGCATCGATGTCTTGGAACAAAAATTTACTCCTTATGTTTGTGAGTATCACCTGTGGTTAGGACTTAAACAAAGTTTGCAATTTCTATGTGTGCATTATAATAATTCAAGAATAGTATTACCGTCTTTAACCACTAGCGTTTACAAAATTTACAGCAGAAAATTTAACAAATCCATGTAGCCAAGGTTTGTAAATTTAAAAATGTGTGAAGTTGACTTTTAAAATATAATAAAATGTCTGCAAAAAGAGATTTTAAGTGGCTATACTTCTAGTTTAACCGTCTCAAAATACACAGCACAGTCCAAAACTAAAACAAACAAAAATTAGATCACACGTTTAAACAATCTGCTAGGGTTTGAGTCACCCGATACGTTAAATTCATTGTATAGCCCAGATAAAAGTACTGTGGAGATCTGGGTTGAGGTGAGGCGCTTATGTAGAGATTCACGTATTGGTGTGCCGCTGAATTAGTTAGAAATAAAGTCAATTACCTTACGGAATGTTAGAGGCCACGAGACTGAAGGTGTAGCTCAGAGGTGGAGTTTTTTATTGACGAGATGCGCTAGGAAAATGCAAAGCGTCATTTGTTCACCGAGCTAGAGACTAGCTAATGAGTAGATTGCTTTAAGACGGGCACGTATTGTCCATTAAGTGGTCTATCGAGTCATGGATTGCTGACCTATGAGGAAGACTGCGTAGGACACCTGCACTGTCTAATGAGTTAATCTACTATAATATTCATGCACAGTGAGTCATGAAGGAGTTATGTATATTAGTTAGTTGTACGAGCATCAAGTAATCAATGACAAACCTAATTTAACAGATAATCAAGCAAAGGGTTGAGTGAGAAATGGGGTTAGGGGCAAATAACCCGAGTAGATTAAAAATAAACGCATTATATTTCTATCTGCCTGACGATCATTTTGTACAGTGGAAAAAAATGCAAGTACAGAAACAATATTCTAATTTTTTACGCCCCTGAGCTGTGTCAAATGGTGTAGTCCTCACCCCCTCATATCTCGCTATATTTACATCACTACAATAAATTGCATTAAAGTGTGGTTATTACTATGTTATTATTCGTTATCCCTTTGTTTTTGAGTGATCTCTTAGTGTTAAATTAAAAGTGTGATGGGGCGGATTTATTTTGGGGAGAGACATTATTTTACAAGGAAGGGGACAGAGGATTTATTTTAAAATAAATCCTCCGAGGGGATACTCTATATGGGGGAGGATTTATTTAGCAACACCGGAACGCCGTCCCGGTGATTTACGCGGAAAAAACGCACTGTATATATATATATTTGCATTTAAGATCTTAAAGACCTGAGGAAAGATGACAACAGGGCTAGGCAGGCCTTAGATTGGAACCCTCAGGGCAAACGACAACGAGGAAGACCCAAACGTACATGGAGACGGAGCATGTTATACGAGGCTGGAAGAACTGGGAAGAGCTGGGAAGAGTTTAAGCGACTGGCAAGGGACCGTGTAGAGAGGGGAACTTTGACAGAGGCCCTATGTTCCGCAAGGAACTCAAAGGAAAAATGATGATGATGAAGATCTTAAAACTCAAAACGTTTCTTATTTTAATGACGCAATCGTAAAACTGATTTATTATAAAAAATTATAATTATTTAACCCATTCTAAAAACAGTATCATCTTTAATCATTTTCAAATCATGCAGTTACAAATTTATTTGATAATAATATATTCAAGTTTACCTAAAAAGGAAGAAAACCATCAGTTATTTTACAAAATGCCAATCTTAACATAACATGGAGAGAACAAAAAATCAAATTTATTAATTTTTCTGAAACATGGCGCAACATTGATTTTTAGAATATCTAACTGTCCTTATCACATTTAAAGTATATTTCATCACATTGATTTTAGTGGCTTATCTGGGTGGGAGTAAACTGAGAAGTGGGATTTAAACCTGCCAGTAATGTCCCTTCAAGCTGAGCGGTTGTGCGGCCTCACATATATCTGATCGACACCGTGCATCAGTTTAGAATTACCGCGCAGCACATTTTAAACCGCTTCACAAAAAAATTGATGCTGTGCAACTTTACACACCAGTTTCTTTACTTGCACATGGGGCAAAGAAGCTTAGAGGGTACACTGCCTGCCAGTACCATTTTTTGTCTTTCTTCAGCGGTATGAACATTCTAAAGAACACTTAACCACTTCATGGCCATTACTTATCGTCGGTTTCCTCAGCACCTTGTCGATACTTTACAAAGAGAGAATCGATGGGATAATCTTAATGTATCAGTTTACAGTCTGGTAAAAGAAAACGACTTTAGGATTTCAATGCGAAAACTCGAGTATTTAATTAAGAAGATTTAAAGCTTTCATTCGGTTCTTTTAAAATTATGAATCTATATTCTGAGATCCATTTATTCACAACGATGTTCAATGTTGGGTGAAAGTCTAGCTCACTCTTTACTGGGCCGCTACAAGAAAACATCTTGATACCCAATTGGTTTGCCCTGCAAAGTATTTTGTTTACATAAGCATTGCAGCCCCTCTCAGTAGAACTAGGGCACAGAATAATGAAATCATTGATCGAATGAAAATAAAATAGCAGCAAATGTCATCATATTTGTTTTCAATAGGCTCAAACAATTGCAAATATCATTCTTTTTTAACAAATTTAAAAAAAAATCTTTAAAACAGAAATCTTATTTAGACTTTATATGAATCTATACAATTGATATCCAATACATCTGAACATTTTAAGTTTAGTTCAATAACTTTTTCAATAATTTTATAATTAGTTTTACTCCTTTCTTTTAAAAAGACAAAAAAATTCCAATAACTTAGGACTATTTTTTAGACTCAGTTTTAAACAATTTTCTTCTCCCTTTACCACTGTGTACAATTAATGTGAAGCATAATTATTTCCCTATCATTTAATCAATAAGTAAACATTTTCAATGCATATGAAATTAAGCTTGATATAGATTCATTCTTATTTACAAAATCACATAATAAAAGTAAACACATTCAATTGGAATCTCTATTACGAGACGCCCAATCGAAGCACTAGACATATATTTAGGACTAATTTGATTCTTGTGTCACACGGTATTGAACACTCTCCCCGCTTGGAAACAGTGAGTGTCTGGGCTCAGGTAGTCATGACTTGAAGACTGGAAAATAACTTTTACTCACGCTGTCGTTAGATTCAATTAATAATTAACTTGAAATAAGGATTTGCACGTAAGTAACAACTTTCCTTAAATTTAAGCGGATTTTAAAACAAGTGACGTCGTATATTGGTACCCTTTACAACAAACTAGCTGGGGTACCCGGCGTTTCACGATTTAAAACAAATTTAAACAGACGTTCGTCGTAATTAATTGATTGCAAGCCTATTTACATAGTTTGTGAAGTGGTTCCATTAAGTTCGAGAAGGTTAAGGAAGCAATACAAACGTCCGGTTCATTAAATCGTATCGTCGTAGTTTAAAAACAAATCCAAATTATAATTGTATTCGACATTCGAAACTGAACTAAATAGAAAATTAAATAATACACGATAATCCTGTTTTATAAACCTAAAATTATCTACAACTTTTATTTGTAACATTGTTGCCAATTTCACCTCCTTGGGGTATGAGCTTACGTAAATGAAGGTGACCCTGAGTAGGGTTAGGTTACCCTAGGTGTGGTCACCTGGGGTTGAAACATAGCCTATGATGTGGAATTCTATGGGTAACAAAAAAACAAACAAACTTTCATCTTTATATATTAGATAAATAGTGCACCATATTTTTACAGAAAAAATTTCGTAAACTTTTGAGGATATTTATCACAAGTAACCCGAGCTTAAAAGTTGAGATTTTGTGAATGTGATCTAAGTATGTGAGTTTTAAGTATAAGGAATGTTAAGAAAAAAGAATTGGATCCGCTGTTTAAATGACTTTATTTTGATGATGTAATAAAATAACATTCAGACTAATTTTAACAGCTATCAATGATGCAAAATGGCTGCATTTCATTTTAAAAGACTGTGCTAAAATTGTGTATGGCTGTTTGAATAAAATCCGTTTTAATTTAATTCCTTATTGTAAAGAACAATTAGCCAATGTAATGCTTTTAAAACGTTCATCATAGATAATACATTATATCCCAACTGTTCGTTTCAGGAATATTTTGTTGCCTACTCCATGTTAATCACGAGCTCTGATAGTATCTTAATTTAATCAGATTTAATTTAGACTCAAATATCTCTATATATATAAGACGCATTTGTTGTCTGTCCGTCGTCTGTCTGTTCCCTTATAACTCAAGATCCAGACAACCAAATAACGTGAAATTTGGTACACGTACACAAAATTATACCGGAAAGGTTATTAAACAGGTTTCGTTCCATATATATAAGATACTGGGGGCTGGGGGCCCAAAATGTAGTTTTTCCCTATATGAGCTATATAAAATAAAAATTATTGAAAATTAAGACGTAAAATATTAAACATTTTGGTGTCGAGATTAACAAGATGGCGTTTATTGCCATAAAATAATGTGATGTGACGTCATAGTTTGAGTTCATATTAATTTGTAAATAGGAAACAAAGTGAAAAGAGCAGTTATTATTTTAATTTATATTTTTAATTGTTAATATACCGCTGTGGGTATGCGTTTAAGTATTTGTGTGCACATGTATGAATCAGTGAGTGTGTGTGTGTTTTGTTGTGAACTAAATGTTATGAAATGGTTTATTTTTATGTCTGTTAATGTTGCGCCTCTAACAAGATTACGTATATATTTTTATAAAATTTGTTTGCAAATTACATATTTTTTTACTTTACACTGTTTCTTTTTTGTATATTCTATATGTATTTTATCCAGTCGTCCGATCAAGCTTTTTCCTTTTATCGGCGAGGGTAGGAGTCAATAATATCGTCCATCCCTGGGTGGCATAAACACTGTAGCTAAGCAACTGTGTTTATACTTTTTGCATAACTTAAACGAAACCAGCAGGGCACATTTTAAGCTCAAACATTGCGTTTCTAAATGTTTCTTTAAAACAAATAAACCCCATACAACAGAAAAATGAATTATATAAATTATCACTTACTGGGGGCGGGGCCAAAATGTATTTTTTTTCCGTATATTTAAAACTGACTCAAAACTAATTCTCCAACCTCCCGTGAGGGTAGAAGCATGAAACTTTTGGGAACTTGCCAAATACACTATTATGACGATAATTGGTGAAAAATAATGTAAACATTTCCACTCATGGGTGGCCGGGTGCCCCAAAACCGGTTTTTCCTTATATGGGCTATATAAAACTGAATCAACACCAATTCCTCATATTCCCGAGTAGGTAGAAGCATGAAAATTTGGAAAGTCGTTGAGTACCCTCCCGCAATGGTAACAGTCGAAAAAAGTATAAAGTTATCACTAACTGGGTAGGGGGGTGGGCGGGGGCCCAAACGTAGTTTTTTCTTAAATGAGCTATATAAATCAGGCTCATCATTAAATCTCCTATTTCCTGTGTAGGTAGAAGCATGAAACTTTGTGAAGTTGTTATATACCCTCCCAAAATGGTAACTGGCGAAACATTAATAAAAATTATCACTCACTGGGTGGTCAGAGGCCTGAATGTAGTTTTTTTTTCATATATCAAACTGACTCATCAATAATTCTCCAAATTACCATGTAAGTAGAAGAATGAAACTTTTGGAAGATTTTGAGTACCCTCGCGCGATGGTAACATGCGAAAAAAATATATAAAATTATTACTCACTAGGGGGCCTTGGGCCAAAATGTAGGTATTTTCCTAATATGAGCTATATAAAACAGACTAATCATTAAATATCCAACTTCCCGTGTAAATAGGAGCATGAAACTTTGGGAAGTTGTTGAGTACTCTCCCGCAATGATAACATACGAAAAAAAAATATATAAAATCCAGGCAGATCAGGTCCGCCACAGAGTTCCCAGAGCAGCTGAAACAGCTGAGCAAAGAAACTCCAGGCATGTGCTGTTCCAGTGGTAAAGTCAAACTGCCCCCAATTCTAAAGCCACCAGAACCATTGTGCATTCTGTTGAATGGTGAAACTGCACAATCAAAGGACTTTGTGAAACTTATTAGACTATTCAATAATATGTTTGCCGTGACTTCCTTCAAGTCTAATGTTGTCGTGAATAACGGGTGGACACCAACATTCAAGGTCCAAGGCCAAGTGTACCACCATGCTGGACCTCTTCATCCAGTCAATGCTGTAGACAGCAAATATCTCCAGATTTACTTCTTGGGAGAAGATGAGCAAGTGCAAAGACGACTGGATTTGCTTGACAGTCCTGTTGACAGAAACATTGTCCTCAAACTGCAAAGAATGCTGCATCAGCATAACAGCTATGTGAGGTCATTTAAAATGGCTGCTGAGATTATGGATAACACTCAAGTGGACTACAAAATCAAAATTTCCGGCAAAGCACCATTAAAGGAACACAAAGGCAGATTCAATGCACCATCTGTTAGTGAAGTGGCATCATGATTGCTGGAGAGCTAGGTGATCGTAGAGACATTGTGCTGCATTCAAGAAGTTGCTCACAAATGCCACTTCAAAGGATTCAAGACACTCACAGGTCATATGATCCACTTCAGTATCCTCTGCTATTTGTTAGAGGAGAAGATGGCTATGATTTGAACATAAAAGATGTAAACAAGGCCACAAGCAATGACTACTATGCATATCGCATGATGCAAAGAGTCAACGAATTTAATACACTCCTCAGATGCCCGCGCCTTTTCCAGCAATACATAGTGGATATGTATGCTAAGGTTGAGAATGAGAGATTGCGTTTCATCAGACTCAACCAAACAAAACTTAGAGCTGAGGACTATGGTGTACTATTAGAGGCAGTAAGGAATGACAACAATGTGACTTCTGAAAATCTTGGCAAATTAGTGGTGCTGCCTTCATCCTTCAGTGGAGGGCCCCGTTACATGCATGAATATGCACAGGATGGAATGACCTATGTACGTCATAGAAACACAAGCATCAAGTAGATTTGCAATTATGTTACCAAGGGAAGTGATGCAGCCATGTTTACTGTTGCAAATGAAATGCCGAACAGGCTTGATGGGGTTACCAATTAATTATCAACAAGGACGATACATTAGTAGCAGTGAGGCAGTGTGGCGCCTGCTTAACTTTCCCATCCATCAAAGGTATCCAACAGTTGTTCACTTGGCAGTACATCTTGAAGGAGGCCAAGGAGTATACTATAAACCAGGACAGCCAACAGCACATTTGACAGACACTCCAACAAAGACTACATTAACAGCGTTTTTTGATCTCTGCAAAACAGATCCTCTTGCAAAAACATTGCTGTATTCTGAAGTGCCTAGACATTTTCGCTGGGATGCCAGTCAATAGGTCTGGCAAATCCGAAAAAAGGTATACCTCTTGCAGACTTCCCGGGATATGTGACAGACAATGCCTTGGGAAGAGTGTACACTGTGCATCCTCACAACAGAGAAGCATTTCACATGCGCCTCCTGCTGCACCATATTCGGGGACCTATTTCATTTGAAGATCTCAAAACTGTTATTGTGAAAGATGAGGATGGTGACATCCTTGAAATTAAGCCATGCAGCACATACACTGTTAAATGTACCATTTTATAGCATGCAAGTAAACAGTTAGTTGTGTACGCTTCTACAGAAAACCTTATTTTAAACCCGGGAGAAGCCGGGTACTTGCCCCTAGTTTCCTTATAAGTAAGACATATTTCTGTAATAAAGTTTAAAATTAATAAGAAATATAAACATGGAAATAATATCATAGAGCAATGTTCAACAAATTTTGTGTTAAATTCTATTAAAATTAAATAGGCCAATAAATTATTTTCAAGTAAAAATATTGGCATAATTAACATCTAGCAACCATGATTACAAATTCAGTTATAATAATTATTACTTAAAAATGTTTGAAATGTTAAACATTCATAGTCACAGAATTATTATGAAAATTAGAATAATTTTCAAGTTAAAGCCTGAATCTCAATTACAACAGAACCAACATTTAAAAGAATAAATAAGAAATCATAGCCTCCATAATCAAGTTCTAAATCATTTGTACAAATCTCCTAATGCAGGTTTTACTTGCTGTTTATTCTAATTTAAAAAAAAATGGTTTTCTTATCTTCAAAAAAAGCTATAATTGAGTCCACTTAGAACTGATTCCCTGTTGAACAACGTTGAAAAGACAAAACGAACAATTTCTAACTTCATATCTTACAAGCAATGAGAACAAGGACAGAGCCAATCTTGACAATGTCCTACAGGATTTTCTTTGTCTTGGGACTATTTACTTCTATCAAAGCTGATACCTACGCCGACACCATGACACTATTTAATGACAAGTTGGCCAACAACTACAAGGCTGAAATAAGACCATTATCGAACCAATCGCAGACACTCTACGTCGAAGTGGAGTTTGAGCTGGTGTCTATTGTCGAGTTGAATGACGTCACACAAAGCTTTGTGGCTAATGGCTTTGTCTTGTTCTACTGGTATGATGAGGTAATTGTTTTATCGTATTAGCGCCTTTTAAGCTGAGTCACTGTAAGATTTCTTTTCTTTTTAATCCCGTCTGTTAAACCAGAGATCAGCAGCGTGTTTTCAAATGCGACACTAGCAGGCCATATACATATACAAGTTTGACATTTGTGACAACAAATACATGAATAACTCATAAATATAAATAACTTTAAATATATAAATAATAAGTATCTTTAAATGTACATGTACATATGTTAGGAAGTACCGATGTCTAAGGACATCACGATGCACATTTAGATTTATAACCTCGATTTCTGTCCTGCCTAATATTTTCATACAACGAGACAAAACCTGCTATAAAGTTTGAAAATATGTTTTGCATAGAAATAAATTTATAATAATAATGGTAATATAAAACATATTAACCCCCTCTAAATAACTTATTCATAATAGTTTGAACTCTGAAAAATGCTTCAACTAATAACCAAAGCATAGCAATGACCCCCACTAAATCTTTTGCGTGATAGTTTGTACTCTAAATAATACTTCAACTAGTAACAAAAGCATAGCAACAACATTATTAGATTAGACATGGCTTTTGTCTGATTGAGTTACAGATTTTGGCATGGGATCCTGGGAGTTACGGAGGTGTAACTGTCATTCACCCTCTGCCAGAACAAATCTGGAGACCTCGTGTTATTCTCATCAATACTTTGGGAGACAGAGACCTCTTTGATGACGACAAGGCGTAAGTTGAAAGCATGAGCTGCAAGTAGAGCAAAATTCCCATTTTGACGTTACAAAATAGCTGTAACTTTTTTTATAGTTAACTAAGACATTTTGATCTTGCATATCCAATATACAAAAAAAAACCCATATGATCAAGCTTTTATTGTCCGTTATGTTTATAGACTTAAACATGCACTTTATAAATTTCTGTTTACTTAAACATTTTTGACGCATAATTTTAAATTATCGATACTGACTGATATGTACGGCTTACTTTTCCTATGGTAGCATAGATTTTCTTGTAAATTTCAGGTAATATTAACTTTATATATATATATATATATATATATATATATATATATATATATATATATATATATATATATATATATATATATATATATATAAATATATATATCTTGCAATAACATTTAATTATTTATTAATGAGCTAAAATAAGCTATAAATAATATTGTATATAAGCAGAGTTTATTTTTACTTGTCTTAAAGCCTTATCTAATTAATGAACTTGCAAAAATATTTATAAAATTATTTATATTCCTTTAATATTTACACACATGCACAATTAGTCTGATTCAATTATTTATATTACGTTGCATAGCCCAGTATTTGTATATTACCATGGTTACACAATCTGGGCGCCTGGCAGTTTGTTCCCAATATCATGTCAGCTTCAAATGACCAACTACCCATTCGATGAGCAAACGTGTTTTATAAAGGTAATTCTTGCCAAAAATTAGGCAGGTAATTGTTAGCTTCTGTAGTTTTCAATATATAAAGAAGTCATTTTCAAATTACTGGTTAAAAATGTTAAAATAAAAAGTTTTATTTGATTAAATTTTATGTTTATGTTAAGATTAACCTTGTGACATGCTAAAATCCTCTTGCACACCGATATAGAAACAGCCGTAAGGGTGCACATTTGAAAAATTAAAACACGTACTACTGCCTGCTTGACATAAATCATTATGTAATATTATTTTGCAAAACGAAATCTCGTGCTTTTAATTATTTAAGTAAACTATTATGCTGTTTATTTGTGTAGCTTGTAGCCATGACGCTGTCAACCAGTGAGATGCAATTTGTTTCAAAAAGCGATTACGTCAAGACGACATTCTTTACTCCACACGGAGAGTGGGAGCTACTCTCAACCAAAGTTAATGAAACGGACCTGGATACAGGGGATGTAATCTTGTCCTCGGTTGAAGTAGGTCCACAGCCTAACTCTATGACTTTTCATAATTAATTAATAATTTATTGTTGGGCTTGAGTAGTGTACTTTATTTTTGTGTGGTAATTTAATGTTTCTTCTGATGGAGCTCGAAATCATAATTTTAAAAAATACCAGTAAAATACACTTGAATATGATCGGATAAGTAATAATTATAATAATAATAAACATAATAATATAATAATACTATAATAATAATTATAATAAATGGATAATTTATATAGCGCTGTTCAACAGAAAGAAACTGGGCTCACAGATCTTAACATAAAAAAGTAACAAGGAACGATATTGACTATAGCTAAGTATGAATATCTGAAGAGCTACCTAGGTTGATTTAACTGTTTGATCTAAATTATTAGCTTAAAAAGATATCCAAAACGTCATGCAGCTTACGCTTACGACAAAATTTAATTTCCAATTTATAATAATAATCAATATACATAATTCCCGTCGTCTGTATGGTTGTAATGTAATGTAACTAATTTTAGAAAGCAGCGCACCAAATTAAAACACCGAAAATAACACTTTTCGAACGTTCCGCATAAAATTGTTCAATATGATAGTAAATGTATAAAATAAAAAATAAATAAAATAAATGAAATTTCTGTATTACGTTATTTTTTAATCTGATGTGTATTTATTTTGAAAACTTCCGTCATTTTTGACGGGTGATGCACTAGTAATTAAAAAAATTAGGTTAGTTACATTCACTCTCCAGCTGCCATCTAACTTCTCTTCCCTAACACAATCTAACACAAATTTTTTGAATAGCCCAAAGACTTTTAATATTTTGATTGGAGATCCTCCTGTAAGACATTAAAAATTTGTGTTTCAGACTAGATATATCAAAAGTGCGTTCCTTCCATTCAACAGCTGACGTTCAACCTGAAAAGACGTCCGAACTTTCTCTTGATGAACATTGTGTTACCAGTTGTGTTTCTCTCATTCCTCAATCTCCTTGTCTTTGTAATCCCCGTCGAATCAGGGGAGAAAATTGCTTACGGTCAGTAATGTAACTTGTTTTTATTTATTTTTAAAATTTTTGTTTTAAGGATTAGGCAATAGTGATTATTAATTACACAGTGTATAAAAATATAGAAAATAAATTGATTTTGCGTGAATTCCCATTTAAATATGTGAAAATATTTATCACATCAAAGCTGATATCTGGATTTAGAAAATACCCTAAACGTATACTATAATTACTCTATTGAAAATAACAACAATGCTCATGCATCGTACTTCATGCATCATAATAATTGAAGGGCGCTCTTACTACATTACAAAACAATTGATAATACATTTAACAACACATTTGTCTGATTATATCTCATAATGCTGTAATACTTTTTGTATAACATTTTTATTATTTTGGTTTTGTGAAATATAATGCGAAACTCGATAGATTTAAACTTAAATAGAAATATATTTTGAAGCTCAATATGTATGAATCAGCAGATCAAAAAGATTAATTAAATGATTTCTTTCAAAGTAGTATTCGCTAAAACCTTTCGTTTATTTAAAATTCGTTTTACTGTCTATATATATATTAGGGCTGCGGAAATTGATGATAAATTAATCGATTAATCGTTTAAAAATTTTAAACGATTAAAATGAATTTGATAGATTAAAATTTAAGATAATATTTCAAATTTTTTTACCCAATTTATTAATAATAAAACTATATAATTTGCAATGTCACGTCTGTCCATGACGCTATGCGAGGTAACTCCCGATAAAAAAATATATATATAGAAGTAAGTACGTTGCTTTCGAGATTAACAAAATGTCTTTCAGGCCATAAAATATTGTGACGTGACGTCATTATTTGAGCTTTTATTAATGTGTGAAAGGAACGAAGTAAAAAAAAGCGCCATGTTTTATTTGATGGAATTAATATTATTATTAATTTTTTATATTAAATTTCCGTTTTTGTGTATGCGTTTATGTAAATATTGTGTACGTAATTATAAATTTAATTTTCTATATCAATGTATAACATTCGTTTTTCGGTTTATGAAATTTACAATTGGCTGTCGTTTTGGTTGTTAAGTTTCGATGCGTTTTGAACTACAAAGCCATTATTTATTACTGCAAATGAAATTTGCCAACTTATGCTTCAGTTTAGCGTTTTTTTTTCTTTTATACACTTTGAGATTGAATATTTGTATGTTTAAAAAAATAACATATTTAAAAATCGGACTCCTCCCCCCAATAGTTTGTTTATTGTTATTTACATGTACCTAATATTTTAATGCGTCTTAGACTAATTTGGAATAAAAAAATATATGCTTTTAATTGAGAACTGGAAGGGGTGCTGACTTGACAATAATGAAAACGTTTATTAGAAATTCCTACAACGTATATATTAAATTTTATATACGATTACCTGAAGATACATTAATATTTTCTTTTATCCATTGATTAACTTTACTTCAAAGGTTTCATGCAAAATAAATAGTTCGTTGTTATTCATAATTCTAAATAGTTAATGTTTTATTTACATGATTTTGATAATGTAAAGGTAGTAATGTATGGACCAATGGGCGAATAAACTGACACGTCATAATATATCTTGAAAAGATGCTGACTTGACAATAATAAAAACGTTTATGTGAATTACTAACAAGTTTATGTTAAATTGTAAATATGATTAACAGTTGATAATTTAATCTTTTCTGTTATCCTGTGACAAACTTTGCTTACTACGTTTCATGCAAAATAAATAGTTCTTTGTTATTACATTTGTAAAAATTACATTTAATTTTTTACATGTTTTGGTAATGTTGAAGTAATAATTTATGGACAAATGGGCCAATAAACTGACAAGTAAAAATCATCAATGAAGCTTAAACTGCTTCAAATCACAGATGTGCTTGATGTGGATCACAATACAGTCAAATAATTTATTTATAACGCGCTGTGCTGTATTATTGGTGCGCACTATTCAATGCCACAAGTTAACGCCCGGCTGACTACTCAGCAATATTTGTTAATACTTTGAACTTCAAACTTCTTTGCTGTAGTATCACCGTATGCAGTGTGTAATTCACTATGCATTTACTTTTATCCTGATTATATGATTATTATTCATGCAAACTTATATAATGCGAAGCCTAAGCTTGGAGGTTTTCTCATAACACATATATTAGTATATATAATCAAAATCTATACTCTGCTATGTCCTTTCGTAACGCTATATTTTAGAAAGCGCACTGCTAAAAAAACATAGCCTTGATAAAAAAAGCAATAAAAAAACGCTTTTTCGAACGCATAACGTTGTTCAATACGGAAATGAGATTTAATTTTTCTCTCTTGGTCTCTACATTTCCTGATTATTTACTATGCGGCTTTCAGGCAAAAGGGACAATTACAACAACTGAAATATATCCATTTTGAAAACGTACGTCATTTTTGACGGGTAATACACTAGTTTATATATATTTTGTTATTTACATACTTTTCTCTCGTATTATAATTATTTATTTAGACGTGCATACGTAAGCAAAAAATTATTTCTTCCTTATTTCTTGCATAGCAGAACGAATTTGCTGAGTTAGGTCACAAAATTTGGGAGTTTTGGAATAACCTCGAACTAACCGATTTCGCGAAATAAGGAATCGTGACTTAACGGGATCTATACATGCATTATAAAAATAAAATTAATCGAAATTAATCGATCAATTTTTCCCGATTAATCGAACAATTTAAAAAAAATCAGTAGCAGCATATACCCACATACATACATATACATATAATATTATAAAATATTTAAAATTTTCTTTTAAATGAAGTTCAGCTTTCATTTTTTTGGGGGGTGAGAGTTAATATGCATAACAAGATCAATATTGATCGAAAGACACAAACCTATTTAGAATCTTAACAAATACAAATTTAAAATAATAATTTAGGGATAAATTTTAAAATAATGTTAACATTTGTTTTCTTTTAAATTAATTCTTTATAGAATTTGTAAATGATTGCGTGCATCAACTACATTCTCCTGTGTTATAGGCATAACCGTGCTGTTGGCTTTGTCCGTCTTCATGAGTATAGTGTCCGGCATGTTGCCGAGGTCGTCACTGTCTATGCCCAAGGTTACGATCTACCTGTTTATTTTACTGATGATCTCAGTCTTGACAGTAATCGACAGCATTGTCATCGTGTACCTGTCCCACATGGAGGAGGTGAGAAACGTTGCACCACAAACTGTTATGTTGACGACCATATATTGGTTTATATGGTGTCATTGTATGTGATGGAATTTAGTGTGTTCCATTTAATACCTTTGACGTTGAAACAAAGAAACCAAAAATGGAACAAACCAACGGCTATTTCCATTATTATTCAAAGTTAACAAGAATTTTAAATTTCCCTAAGAAAAAAATATTTTAAATGGATATTTACTTAATACATGTAATTTTTTTTAAAATGATTGATCCATTTTGTGGAAAAGCGTAGGACGAAACATCTTTTGTATAGAAGGAATGTCTGTTATAGGCAAGAAGGTTGTCTTTGTTTATAAGATTAAATAAACTTGATTCATGTATTTCACATGAAAATTCACAAACAATTATATTTTTTCAAAACTTTATCCTCGTAGTCCTATTTTGTTTTTGACCAATCTACACAATTAACAATCATTTTAAGTACTTACTACTCACTCGTACCTTAATGTCTTAAAATTTCTTGATTTTTCTAACAAGACAATATCTAATTTTTCCACAGAAAGAGGCTAAGCACCAGAAGGCAAAGAAAAAATTCCAGACGGCATTTAGAAAAGTAGCTGTCCTAAACAGAAGCGTTTCACCAATGCCTAGTGACTCAAGCAACCGTTTAAATGGACAGAATAAAAACAAAATCTCAGCAGTGCGAGTATCTTCTGTTGAATCGCTCCCCAGTGAAAGTGAACTGCCGCCATACACATCTGAGGACAACAATTACAATCAACAATTTTCAACGTGTGCTACCAACTCGAGTACCAATAGGTACAAAATGATCGGAAAACATATTGACCTTGTATCTTTTGTAGTGTTTTTCATTATGTGGTTGTCTGTTACCATAGGTTTCATGTTAAATATCGCTTTGTGTTAGAAGCGCAGATCCTAATAAGTTGCCTAATGTAAAGTTGCCAGTTCAGTTGTTTGTATATTAACTATTATTTGACTATATTTTAACTATTGTTTAACATTTAAAGTAAAGGCGTCATGGCTAGCGTTAGAAATTACGACAGCTCTGCTTAATTTGTAAAAGATTTTTAGTTTTACAAATTTAACCTACAACCAATTTTCCATAAGAAATCTTCCAAATTAAGCGTCGAAAGTAACGACCATGAAACACTCCCACCAACACACACACAAAATTTTAAAAAGAAATTATATATATATATATATATATATATATATATATATATATATATATATATATATATATATATATATATATATATATATATATATATATATATATAGGCTATATATATATGAATTTTTTTTTATTTTTCACACATTGTTTACACCATTCATGCTGCTATTGAATACATCCATCAAGACGTATGCCTGATATAATAATTCCATTTTTAAAATTTTCTTTTTTTCAAGTTTATTCTATCTGATATAAAATTTGAATAAATTAACCCAAAAAAAAGACTGAATCTCAGAACTGTTTTGTTATATTTCTAGAACAGGGCTGGCCCTAAGGGTAACTGCCTCTTTTTAAAACAGACGTGATCAAAAAGAGATCAATTAAATTAAATAACTTTAAGACTGTGGTTAGATCAATCACTAAAGAGTGAAAATGTAATGTTATACCTCGTTGTAGTGGTTACAGAAAATTTCAGCTGCTAATTCTTTAAAAAAAACGACATTATAGAAGAAAGAAATTAACGTACTCAAATTGATGTACCTTGAAGATCAAAAACTTGTCATTATTTTAATAATTTTGCGACTAAATGGTCATAATGGTTTATATAAATTTCCTTCATGTGAAATTGTTTTTATGATTTTGCAAAGCTAGTTGGAATAGCAGCACACCAAATACGTTAAGGCGTTCATTGTATGATTAACGTTTCTTCAAATGCATTTACATTCATTTCCTTTATACCAGAGAGTTGCTGAAGGGTTTTCCTCACATCATTGCATCATTCTTCAACCAACAGGCTACAATAAGCAATTAATGGTCCTAGTTTTATGTGAATGTTTATACGTATACACAGGATACCCTCAACCTATTAATCAATCAATCAATCAAGTTTTTGTGAAACTAAATTGTAAATACTTGTGTCACGTCAATATTCTGGGACTTGTGAGAATTCTCTTAATTAAAAAAAAATTGAAATAGGAGTTACATTTTACACAAAAAAATAGTACTCAAAGAAAGATATGTGGCCTCAGTACTAACAAGCAGATACATAAGCAAAGTACACCTTCAAACAATTCTGTGAGTGGGCTATACCCCATTTCTGGAGAGTTTAATCAATGCATTTTCTTGATTGATTAACTGTGAGTAAAATCATTCCTGTTATTGATTTACTGTCAACTAAGAGAGCTCCTTTAATGTTTCTTTACCATTATAATTGTAGACTGTATTTAAACGAAGCATTAGTATAGCTATATCTATAAAGCTAAGGTTGAGTTTGTATGTTTTTATTTATTAGTTTATGTTCGTTTAAAACTGTTTGTTACACAATCGAGGAAAAACCAAACAACGGACCGCGGACAAATTAGGTTTCACTGTTTGTATTAGCCTGTAGATATATTTGGTAAAGTTTTTGTCATTATTCCTTGCCAGAAAGCAGTAAATTTAACAGCACGTAGACTATTACATACGTTTTATTATTAGTATATTTCTTGAATGGCTCTCATGACAAACAAAATATATGCTTTCAATATTATGCACAAAACACTCTATTTAGTTTTATCTTAAGAATGATCTATGTATTTGATTCCTTTGAGACATATTAAAAGCCTTAATAGAAGAGTTTCGTGGTTCAATGATTTCCCAGAGATGTTAAATAAGATGGGTTTAAGCGAACCCTATTATCTACCTATAAGAATGTACTTTTCTCAATAATCTGAAATGGAGAAAATATTTTCCGATCTGAATTTGCATTTTACAACCACACTTTCATCAATTTAAATTGATTAGAAAATTTTTAAAAAATCGTTTAAAAAAAAGTTGTTTTTTTTTACTATAAATCCTTTATTTACGAGACATAACTAAAAGTATGTTCATTAAAATACGCATCGCACGACAATCCAAAATCCAAAATTGTAGTTATGTCTCATATATAAATGATTTATAGTAAACCAAAACTACTACAATCTGCCAGATAAGTTTCAGCTCTATTTGATCAAGGGAAAAGGGTTATATAAACATGTTTAATATAGTGCGCACTGCAAGACATACTAGCAATCAGTAGCATTTACATTTACAGATCGTAATTATATTTTTAAAAAGTATCTTCAATATAATACGCACCGTACCGAGCGACAGGAAAGTATTAAAAAAATATCAACATGCTACACAGAGATAAACAGAGATAATCTAAAAATTCATTAATTTCATTACAGTAAATTCGTTTGATCTAGAATTTTGATAGATCATTTTTAGCGTCAGCACGAGTCAGCCTGCAAAATTGCAGCTCGATAGCATACGGGAAAGTGGGTTAACAAACGATACAAAGTTTTTCCGGCGAAAAAAAACAAGCAAGGCATCAATCAAGCAGACGCTACAAGTTAATATAAAGGATTTTTTTTTAAAAGTCTGTATACATCTAATTGCTCTAATTATGTGTTGTCTTGATGGGGAATATTGTTAGATATTTACGTGATCAGCCTTTAAAAGTGAGAATAGAAACCTTACGCTTTGTTACAATCAAATAACTGTGAACCAGAAGTTCTCGGAGCTCATTTTACCATCATATCTACGCACGAAATTCGAGCGACAAGTGTTACGGGTTCGAATCTCCAGGAAGGCAGAGATTTTTTCACGGGGCCAAGTGAGCCCCTGAGTCCACCTCCGAGTGGGTACCTGACACTAATTAGTGAAACAAAGGCCCCTGGTAAAAGCATGGTCCCTCATAGCTATGGCCTGTGAAAGCTGCGTCAACTGCAATTATTTTCTTATCAGAATATGGAACGCGATAATTGTATGTATAGAAGGAGCGTCGGTAATAGGTAAAACAAAACAAGGTAAGACGTTGAATTTGAAATGTACACAAATTTAAATGATGAATATGCCGTTGGTTTGTTACGCCACTACAGAGGTCCATATAAGGTAATTTAAGTCCATCACTACGGCACATGTTTTTGAAGCACATATTGTAAACCAAGCGTACATGGGGACGGAGCATGTTGGACGAGGCTGGAAGGACTGGGAAGAGCTGGGAAGAATTGAAGCGACTGGCAAGTGGCAATGTAGAGTGGCGAGCTTTGACAGAGGCCCTATGTTCCACAAGGAACTCAAAGGACAAATGATGATGATGATGATAGAATAAAAGCCACTTTTTAGGGTAAAAGGAAAGAGAGCGGTGCGCCTTATTTACGGTATCGATTCCGCCATCTTTGCTGTCAACACGTGACAAAGATGGCGGCAAAAAGTAGTGCATACAAATATTCTAGTAAAAAAATGGGATTCTGTCAGGGAAAAACTATGCAATAATTCTATAAAAAATGGGGAGGGGCCTAAAAAAGAAGAATAAAAGTTGAAAAAAATAGTACAAATTTGAAATCAACTGAATGAAAGCCCAACTACAACGAAGATTAACATTGCTACTCACAGACTAAACATGCGCAACTCGGAAATAGGGAGGATAAACCTTCTTAATGAAAATTAGAAAATCTTTCATAGGATCTTTATTGGCACAAGATAGTCACCTCATAAATTCATACACGTAAGAGTTAAAATACTCCCCATCAGTTTCTCGAAAGGCAATGACCTCTTTATCGAACACCAGATACCCTCCATGGTGTTGGTGCGGACACCTGTCTCAGGGTGTTTTAGCGAGAGGCTGTGGTTCACCATCAAGTGGTGGAACCCTTCGTCCCTCAAGCAGTCATAGGCCTTCCTACAATCTGAAATGATTGTTGCACCAGGCTCTATGAACTCTGCAAATATTTGCAATGAGGACGTCCTTACCTCTGTTCTCAACAACCCTGAAAAAAAGATTTGTTGGATCCTCGTTCGACCCCACCAAACACCCATTTTTCATCTACACGCTTTCCTCTATTACATTTCCGTTTAACAAATTAACCAAATTTTAGACTAGTCTATTTCAACAATCTTACCCACTCCACCTAAACGCTTGCTCCTGGCCACGCACGCTACCACACAGAACTCGCGGAAAAAGCTACACCAGTCATTCACAGTCACTTTACTAAAACCTACATCGGTTGCAATACTTTTCAGAGGCATCATTTGAACCCAAAAGTGTGTCAATAAAAGTATATCTGTCAACGTAAATCGGCTTTCATCAAACCAAGAACCCTTCCTTAGACTACGCGAAATATGTCCGTGAATTTTGTGGTGACACCTTCAGACAAAACCTTCAGAAACACTCTCCCTCCGCCCTTTACACTCACTTACATATCTTTCATGCACGTAGGACATTCATACCAATCAGATATCAAGTCCGCACTCATACACCAATCAATCACAGATATTTTCCCCTGACATTCAAGACGAACTCAAAATCGGGTGGTAATTTCGGCCAGAGGCGTAACTAGGTTCTTGGCGCCATTGGCTAATATTTTTTTTGGCGCCCTTGATAAATTGACAAGATTCAGCTTTGCGATTTTTTCATGTGTTAGAAAAAATAATTGAATTTCTCTTATTTTATTTATGACAATAGTTACGTAGTCTGACAGTGAACGTTATACAACTAGAATATAAAAAAATGCATAAGATAGGAACAAGTCTAATTTGCAGTTTATTATTTACTAAATAATATGAAATAAATTGGTGGATAAAACGGGACATTGTTGGGTTAATAAAGAATACAGCAAAACTTGAAGTAACGTGTATTTTAAATAAAAACAATAGTGCCAATATGTCATACTCATTATCTCATACATAACGATAGAAACTCACAATTAAAAGTAAATTTAAGTAACACTCCACCGACTACAGCTTAGCACTTCCGTTATCTGGCGAATTGGCGTGTTGCTAATACAGTCGGAACTCTCTAACTCTAAGTTGAACTCAAGGGGGAAAAAATTCGACTTACGGAGTTTTCGAGTTAGGGAAACTGATGTTATAGACGCAGATTAATCAAGGACAATGTTGATATTTGGAAGGGGAAGAGCCATAGTGACTAGAAGGCTTGACAGAAAGAAGGGCGGTGATGTTTCATATGAAAGGAGTCAACCTGTTTTGACATACTGGCACAAGCCCATGAGAGGAGACACCTTCCCTCCCTCCCCCACTTTATTCCCTTGACAGTAGGATGGGGATAGTAAAATTTTTCATTTTAAAAGAAAGACTGTAAAATCATATTGACATGACAAGAAGCCCCGCAAAAGCCACAAACATAATAAAAATATTATAATGGTTTAAATGAAATATATTTAAATATAATTAATTGTTCACTTTTTATTATCGAGGATAAAAGTGAAATACAGTGGGACCTCGCTAAGTCAAACTTTCCTAAGTAAAAAACCTCCCTAAATCGAAATAAATGTTAGGTCCCGGCCAAATTCTATAAGAGTAATGTATTTTAGATCTCCTGAACTCCAAGATTTTTGGCTTTCAACTTCTCTTAGTCGATTTTTCCAAGGCATTTGGGCTATTATTCTGGAGTAATGTATCAGAACACGTTTTCCGTAAAGCCACGTAAATGAACCTAAAATCGTATCTTAGTCTTAAGCCTTAAGCGATCCTTGCGAGTACAAAAAATGACAACGACAAGAAAAAGGAGTGGTAACTAATTCGCGTCCCTTTGCTGCATGCTCTTTTTAAAAAGAAAAATCTTTCTCCCCCATCCCACTCTGGAGGGAGTAAAATGGGGGATGGGAGGGAAGGTATCTCCGCTCACAGGCGTGTGTCAGCATGTCAAAGCAACTTGGCTTCCTTTCATATGAAAAATCAGACAACGCCTCTCTTTCCCGTCAAGCCTACTAGTCGGTATGGCTGTTCCTCCCCCTCTCAATATCTACATTGTCCTTGATTAATCGGCGCCTATAACGTCATTTTCCTTAACTCAAAAACTCAATAAGTCCATTTTTTTTCGGGTCCATTTGAGTTCGACTTAGAGAGGTCAGACTGTATTTATTTAGATACAAATTTTAAAATTAAAGATTTAGTAGCGCCCTTTTGAGCTAGCACCCTTGGCAACTGCCCCGATGCCAACCCGTTGTTACGCCATTAAATTCAGCATCCATCACCAAAAATGTTACCCCAAAAAATTAATCAAATCAAACTTACCACGTCTGTCCACCTAGGAGTTGAAAAGGTCGGAAGTGATATTATGTAATTTTATCAACCATGACAACTTCATAAAAAATAGTGCAAACTTTCTTTTTTAATTAAAAATTAGACAACTACACCTATCCCTAAAACTAACCCTAAACCTATCCCTAAAACCTATCCCTAATCCTAAACCTAACCCTATACTTAAATCTAACCGTAAAACTAAACCTACCCCTAAACCTACCCCTAACCCTACCCCTAAATCTACCCCTACACCAATCCCTAAACATATCCCTAAACCTAACCCTAAGCCTAATATCAACCCATAAACTTATCGCCAAAACTAAAACCACCTGAATAAAATTTATCGAGAACCATAATTACACTTATTTCCTCACCATAAATTTATGTCGGAAGAATACAATATTCCATTCCCCTTGTCTATATAAATTATAGTCGTATGAATACATAATTTCACTCCCGGAAGTACGCTGCCAAAACAATAATACAAATAGGTGAGCGCAGCGTTCTCTTTGCCTTAGCACAGTGGTTCTCAACATTTGAGTTTCAACGACCTCTTGAACAATTTGTGTCTTAGAACCGGACCATTACTGAAAATTGTGCTACTGCCGTGCTGGAAATTTATAAATAATTATACGATTTGCGTGCTCCCAAAAAAATATTGAATGGAAACTGTTAAGTATCTAAATATATGTTTGAGAATCGTTTTATTTTAGAACCGTTGGGGGACAATTTCAGAGGTAATGTGAGTAGTGTGAGACACTATCTTTGGAGGGACAAAGATTTGGAAACGCTGGTGATAGGTCAGCTAAAGTTTATCAGGACGAAATAGGATACTTAGGCTAGGCCATTTTTGGAGGGATGCTATACATTTTACTTGGGTTAGACAAAGTCTGTGAATCTGATGTTGCAGGAGTCACCAAAAGGTTATTGGGACTTAAGGCTTGACCAATCAGATGAAGGTTGTCACATGTACCATCCATGGGACGAAAGGTTCACCCAATGGAATTGAGGGCAGGCGTGGGTGAGCGGTCTTTATATACTGGGACATAAGACACATTCGTCCTCTGCATTCCAAACCCTTGTAGGACGGGTCTTATGAAGGGAGCCTTGCTGGTGTGCAGCAAGTAAATGTAGGGTAGTGTTACTTACAGTGGAGCAAGTAAATGTAGGGTAGTGTTACCTACAGTGGAGCAAGTAAGCGTAGGGGCTAGCATAGCCAAGCTTACGTAGTATAGAAGTTTGAGCACCAGATGTGCCACTGGCAAAAGTGGGCAAGACAACCCTGAGCCGGACAGAAGACTACTGTTAGTAAACAGTGCAGCCAGCTGTGACGCTGTCAGTCACTGGAGTCGTAGAGGGACGTGGTGTCACCGGCCTCCCAGACGATGAATGGGTTAATAGCATCACTGACCACTGAGGCGGAACATGGACTGACCCGTGACCTGAGACCGTGTGTGATGTGAGATCGGCAGACATACAACGGGAGCTGGCCGATTAAGAAGTCATAGAATGTATTTGTGAAGTTAAGTTGTAATCTGATTGTATTTACTATTTGAGTTATTGAGCTATAGTCTATCAATTATATTGAATAATCTATTCCAATGTGTATTTAGATGATTTACTTAATGTAATTAAATATTCTCTCTGTTGTGTACAGAGGTGTTTTGTGTGTTTATTTATATGTATTAGGTATTGTAGCGTAGTTCTATACTAATACTTAATACTGGCGGCTAGAGCCGATTAGATGTAGATAATAGAAAGATAACGTTTGTAAGTAGTCTGGGAGCTCAATTAGCATCCCGTAATCTGTAACCCTAGACAACAAGAGTCAAATACAAGTATTTATGTCTATAGAATATATACCCCAATATTTAACAGTGGGGATAATTTAATCGTATGTATTTTCATTAGTATAGTAACTTAATATTTAACAGTAGTATATAGACATCAGTTCTTAACAGAAACATTTTTAATGGCTTTCTTTTGTAATCAAGAAATGTATGTCACTTATACTAGTCTTATACTTATAGTGTTATTTAATTCGTATTGCTTGCTATAAAAATACTTTAAGTCATAAACAGTAGTTAGCATTAGTAAAACAGCTATATTAGTTAATTTAATGCGAGCCTTGAGCTTACACATATGAGCACAGCACATCCAAGCGAGTTGTAATACTTAAAAGACTCAAACGGAGTTCATCTTCAACTTCAAGTCGGGAACGATGTTTGGTCTTGATTATAACCAATGCAGAAAATCCACATTCACAAATGTATGATGTTGCAAAGGAAAAAGGTATTTATTGCTCTCTTAGACAGTTCTGAGTACTACACATATTCATCAAGTTCACTTTCTGATGCAATATGTTCAAAGTATTATCGCTGGTTAGTTCTATGAATTTGTTTAATTTCGACGGTAGCAGATTTATTGAGTCAATGTGTGCAAGGAACGGACTGGAAATACACAAAAAACTCTGAACGTTCAAATCGCCAAAGTATAAGTTAAATTGATCCTTTATTGTTTACATATGGTCAGAAATCAAATTTATCAACAGTTGTTTATTGATTTCAGAATTTTCTTGTTTCTCATTGAATTCGTACAATTGATGAAACATGTGAAAGTTTCCCTGGAATAATCTTGTTTTAAAGAGATCAAGCTTTTGCTTAAAGCAGACTCTTTGTCACTGAGAGTAATTAAATTTCTGCTTTCCTTGCAGAGATGATTTAAGTTTATTAATTTCTTCAAAAATGTCAGCCATGTAAGCCAGAACAGCAACCTATAAGCTATCGTGCAAATGATCAACAAACTTTGATTTGTTTCTCCATGGAACTCTCTCGCAGCATCACGTAATTCAAACAGGCTATTAAACACCCCCCCCCCACCGTTTTGATAACCAGGCTTTTTTGCCTGTGCAACTCGTATAGCCACAAAAATGATGCTCTTAAAGCCTTTTCATTAACTTTAGTTGCTTGGCCTATGCACGACTTCTGACTATCAAGTGAATGTTTAAGCGCAGAAAGTATTCCAATGGTTTCCCCGAGGAGACATTATGATTAGTCTTGAGATGTCTTCGGAGTTTTGCAGGTTTCACAGTTCCATTTGCAAGAATTTGTGAGCGTATTACACACTATGGTTTGGGTTGATAATTTGATGTGACGCATATATAAATCCTAAGCGCAAATACTTTTCATCATATCGTCGTACAGCAATTCGTCTTCTTTTTTACTCCGGAACTGCATTTTATTCACACACTGATTGTGAGGAGGAGTATGGGAAATAATCATTGTTGTACTACTCCTTATGTTCTATTGTTTTCTTTATTAGAAATTTATCCATGTGTTCAATCAATTTAATTAATTTATTACTTTAATAATTGTAACATTAATTTAACGCCAATTTACTAATCGTTTAAAAAAAATTGTATTTGAATGTTAATATAACAACTATTACACTAGTCTTCTAGAACCTAATTTGGAATCATGTGGTTTCCGGTATACCTAAAAATAAACATAGACTCACAACTTATTGTTTTCGGCGCCATGCTTTAGCCATCGAGTGATTAAAATTAATCAATATATTCAAAATATGACAACATTTATATCTTTTCGTGTTCTTAAATTTAAATAAGTAAAATGTAAAAAAATCTTTTTTAAAAAAGGACACGCTTTTATTTACAAACATTTACAGACTGAAACGCGCTGATCTCCCCTGCTCTTGATGTAAACACGGGAATTCGGTAAAACAGGGCTGGAGTGAAACCAGTGAGCCGTGGAGGTCAACTCTAGCAGACGACTATACATTCTAAATAGTGATAAATAGAGATAAACTAAAAATTGATTAATTTAATTACGGTACATTCGATCGATCTGAAATTTTGATCCAATGCATTGTCATCCAAGATCTATCTGTGGTAAAATTTTGAGATCTCTAGGACTATCAAAAGTGGTTTAAGTTTACGTTTCAAGATTTGAAGGAAGGATGGATGGATACAACATACAAACTGTGACTTAAATAAAAGCGTGTAAAAAAAAACTACCAGGCACGTATCCGCGGACCACCAGTGGTCCGTGTACCACAGATTGAGAACCACTGCATTAGCCTATTTAAAGAGATCATTAAATCGATGTTTTTAGCCTGCAAAAACTTGTTTGATTTCTACGCAAAGGCAGCATCATCAAAAGAGGGGTATTCGTTCAGAAAATTTTACTGCATGATATTTAGTTTGTGCTTCTTTTCAAATTTTTATATAAGCAATTTTTGCCTATATGAATGGGAAAAACTCTTTGTATTTGAAAACATGTTGAATTAATATAATTATTTCTCAAAAAGCACTGACGTGCGCGTGTTTTGAACGATCGCATTTTTTTGTTTACACGGAAACAACTAAATAGATCAAGTTAAGAGCATATTGAAACATAGCTTAGTCACAAAGGTTGGTTATTGAGATATTAAATTCACTCTCATTTAAATGTATCTATGCTATAATTTAATTCATCGATTACTGAAACCTTATATACCCATGCCTTATTAAATGTATTCTTGTCTTAATCGCTACATAGATAATGCTATTTTCTATTTTTGATTCTCATATGATAATATACGCCCGATAAGTATATCCAAACGGAAATGTATTTATAATTAATGTATTTCAAACTCCTACTGCCTTGTAAAATATAAGTATAAGTATAATATTTTTGATAATATTAAAGAAACAAACGATTTAAAAGTTACAAAATAGTAAATAATTTTTATAATAATTTAAAAAATCTGCGATGCTTTAAAGGTAAACTTTTACTGCAACTGTTTTATTGCAAATTAACGGGATCTGGTGAAATTTTGGCATTGAATGTTTTTATCCTATAAAATACAATTCTTTTACTCATATAAATAGTCTATACTTGAGTGCAGTGGTAGCGAACCTTTTATGGGGCCGAGTGCCATAAATTTAACCAAAACACACTTATTTATAGCAAAGTGCCAACACTCCAAATAAACCTGAAAATTTGGGTTTGGCTTAGGTGGTTTGATTAAGGAAGTCTATTTTAGTCGCGCCGGCTGATGAGGCTCCTCTGCGTGCAGATTGTGGCACGTGTGCCATAAATTCGCCCTCACTGCTCTAGTGTCTTTTAATTGTATATCCAAATTAGATTTCTGCGCCATTTTAGCCATGAAGGCTTTCCTTAAATTTTAATAAATGTAATTAGAAGTTAATTGCAAATAAATAATTTATTACACATTTCATGTACTACAGAGACAACAGACCATGTTTCTATGTCAGGCAGTCAGGCAGTGCTGGTTTCAACAAAAAAGACTTTTCAACAGGACTTCTTCCTTTAGCAACAAAGAAAAAGTACGTCTTACGGAGCGCACTATGCGTGAAGTAAGTACTATACCAAAAATATATCGTCTTCTACAATGTTCCTTAAACTCTGTCAGTAAAATACTTTCAAACATTGTGTAGGATGTGCATTAGCTTATGAAACTACCATAGGTAATATTTTGATTCCTAATTTACGAGATAATTGCTGATAGAAGATGTAACTGGCATAAAAAACCTAATGTTCTCTTTGTTTTACAGAACCCTTCATTCGGTTCAAGTAATGCAGACATACATATGGCAACTTTGGTAGGTTTAATGTTTGCAGGAACATTCTATTGGTTAACAAACCAAGACGCCTTCATGAACTTTGCCCCGGATGTCGATGAAGAATGTCAGTGGATCGAAATGGAAGAAAATCAGCCGCCATGTCCTTCGTCACCTATAAAATGATGAGCTGTTGTTTTTTTTAGTCATAACCCTGATTATTTTTAGTTTCTTTTCGTTAATATACATGTATATAGGCCTAGAATTTTGGATACGTGTAAATATAATATATATGTATGTGTAGACACATGCACTCAGACAAACAGACATAGGCTTATATTCATATTTATATATTATGATAAACGCATATTAGTTTTAAAAATGTTTTATCTATTTAGGCACCTTACGCTCGGAACCAATTAATTTTAAAATCTGAATTGCATTTCGATGTATTTTTGTTATACATGTCTGAAATCTCACAAATTTATTGTAAATTCTGACATCAATAATTGACTAAATACATTAGAGCTTAACATTAATACCATGAGCTTAGTTAGTTCCATTACCTTTAATGCTTTACTTTAAGAACAAAATTAACATACTTTATCAGCACGGTTTCTTTAGCGCTAAGTTAAAATATATTTCTTGGATTTTACTATACTATAAGGGCTCCTGTTTACGATGAATTTTTTTAAAAACAATTGGATGCTATAATATCATCTAAATAATCTGTAAATTGCGTCGAAAAATCACTTACGTCGTTTTGTTTTCATCCATTAGTTTAAATAGAGCAGCGATGGCGAACCTTTGGTACGTATACCACAGTCGGCACTCAGAGTCTCCTCAGCCGACACGCGACTAAAATATAATTTCCTTAATCAAACCGGCTAAGCCAAACTCCCATTTTCGGGTTTCATTTGAGTGTTGGCACTTTGCTACGAATAAGTGGGTTTTTGGTTGAAAATTTGGCACGCGGCCCCAAAAAAAGGTTCACCATCATTGAAAGAGGGGGATATGAAGGATGTGCATTTATAAATGTTCATGGATGAAAAACATGTGCGAGGCCTAATGCCACTTGCCGAAATGGGCTCTGGACTTGAAATAGGAGAATGATGATTATAAAATATATTTTAAAAAAAACACAAAGCGTTTTCTATGTCTTATATGTATATTAATAATCATACAGGAATTTAACCGAATAGTAAAAATGTAATAATGGCATGATTATACAAAATACCAAGATTTTATTTGAGATTTGAAAACCAAGTGTTTAAGTAGTAGTTAAAATAAATTCATGATTATCTACTTGGTGTGTATTAGTATTATGTCCAATAGTTTGTTTTTTTTGTTTTGTTTGGTCAAAATTCCTTATAAAGTTAAATTACGATTATTTGACTAGGAACCTAAAATGTATACATCAGGTCTTTATACAAATGACTAGTGTATTACCCGTCAAAAATGACGGAAGTTTTCAAAATAAATAGATTTCAGCTGAAATCTATTTATTTTGAAAAAATACACATCAGAATAAAAAAAATAATGTAATACAGAACTTTCATTAATTTTATTTTTTATTTTTTTGATCTATTTTCATATTTAACAAATTTATGCGGAACGTTCGAAAAGAGTTATTTTTGGTGCAGTAATTTGGTGCGCTGCTTTCTAAAATTAGTAGCGTGACGGAAGGGACGGAAGGACTTGACAAACGGACGTGACATACTTTGTAAATTATGTATATTGATGATAGATTAGCAGTAAACACTGAAAAGGAAATGCGTCAGTCTGTCGGCAATATTGCACGACTATCCTACAGCGGTAAGTTGGTGTGTTTTAGAGAGATAGACATAGTGTGCAACAGAAGCATAATAATACAGAAATATTTAGAAAATGGAGAGTGTCATTCTGAAAAGATAAAAAAAATTTTAATAGAACTAGAAATGAGCAATTACTCAAACGCAAAAAAGGGCATAGATTTCATACGCCAGTCTTCTGTATTACTTCATTATAACTACTTCTAACCATTTATTTTCCAAGCATTATACATACTTAGCCTTTATGTAATTTGGTCACATACTATGTTTTGAAAATAAAATATTGTTGACACACTTTTAGGCCAATTGAATAGTCGGCAATGAAGGTAAAAACAAAACAACGTATGTCTATTAATAAATCTTTGTCAATGACTTTCTAATTAAGGAAGAGATCTAATTAATCCTTGCCATTTTTAAGCTCGGCTATATTTAGACCAACATTAGAGTCAGCGGCGTCACTAGGATTGGAGTCACCTAGTGCGGTAGCTCATAATGTCATCCCCCTCAAGACTTACCACATGCACCTCCCCTGATTCATCAAGTGCCACATAACAAAATCATATAGAATTTTACATTTGGGGACGGTGTCACTAAGGGAAGTCCGCACCCCCTAGTGACACCTCTGATTAAATTATTCTCTGGGAGCATTCCCTTTCCAAAAGAAATTTTACACGCTGGCGTAAAACCAAACCTCACCATACTGTGTTACATCCATCTCAATCGATCGTAAAATTGTGCTGCATACTTGTAATCGCATGACCTGACGTACAATATCATTGGTGCCGTCCAAAAAGTACGTCACGCTCCAGGGGGGGAGGTTACGAAAGTGTGACAGTTTGTTACAGGGGCGAGGAGGGGTGTCAGGCCATGTGTGACGTAACGGTGTTTTATGTTAAATTTAAATTATTTTGTTATTACAAAATTTTTTTGAAAGCGTGACGTACTTTGGGGGGGGGTAAAATATTTGTGACAGTTTGTGACAGGGGTTGGGGGAGGTAAAAATGGTCTAAATTAGCGTGACGTTCTTTATGGTCTGCCCAAATGTACAAAAAATCACCGGTTTTCAAATGCACGGTCATCAGGCTATCGACCAAAGAGGCACTCTAGAAGGAGCAGACCATGAATGCTCTTCAGGAAGTCTACTTTGTCAATTCTAGCTTATGAAAATTACACATTCAATTAATGCTTTATACTTATAATATTTGCTAAGCGATCGATGCCCGAGTGCAAAATATTGTGTGTCTACCAAAGGAGTCACTAGAACGAGGGTGGAAAGCTGAATACAGGAGTGATATTTAGCTACACTCAATGTATTGTTAGAACTAGCTGGGATTATAATCAAATTGAAGGACCTGATATCCGATGAATAGACCAGAAATCAAAAGATATGCGGTTGTGATAATTCATTTAATTTAAGAAAGATTTCGACAACCCCAATAGTTTTCTACAGTAGTGAGCTTTGGGTACATTTTATTGACATATAACTTTAAAAAAATTGCGTGGGCTTATTATTATTTTGATACTTCTTAAAAACTTTATTTCATGTTGGTTTATTTGAGCAGGTCTTTAGCGGTAGCGCGCTGGGCTGTCGTACCGAGAGTCATGGGTTCGAACCTCGGTACTGTCAAGTCCGCCAAGGCTGGGCATTGTGCTAGCCACACAATCCCTTGCTCGTAAGCCATGGCTCAAGAAAACTTGTGAAAGCTACTTCACTTGTTCCATATAGACCATCATGGTCTGAAAAAGGGGTCATATTTTTGTTTTACTTACGGGGCTCTTGACTGACGATTCTATAATAAAGATCCATGATTGCTTAAAACATTTCTAGTTATTTTTAAATAAACATGTCTGTAACCATTTTTCGTTTACTTACAAAACTGAATTTTTTAAACTTTTTCTTTTTTTCATTCACCTCAAATTATTAAAACGTGTCTGGTCACACACATACACACACACACACACACACACACACACACACACACACACACACACATATTTATATATATATATATATATATATATATATATATATATATATATATATATATATATATATATATATATTGATGAGGAAAGATAACTTTTCAAGTCAAATTAACACCTGGAATGGAGATAAATCTGACACGCAACTAAAGGAAAATTGACTTTCGTGATATCCTATGACGTCAATATTAATGTGGTGTAGATTTCAAAGTCGTAAATTAAATATTGACTCTCGTGTAAAATAACATTTAAGATGTCTTTCAGAGGAGAGTGAACCCTGCCGGCGTATAAATAATTCCTTGACAAATGTTATATTTAAGTGTTCTGGGGTGTTTAATATTGCGTTAATTTAAACATCTTGAAAATTGTCCTAACTGATACGCACGATAGGGTTCATTTAAGGGTCGTGGAAGACAATTAAATTTTTTCATGACAGCTAAACTTATCGCCTGGTGGGAATAAGTACTAGAAACTTGGATTAACATTTGACATGCAAGAGATGCAAGATGATGACATTGGAGTTTAAGTTGAGTTGATTCTTTGATATCCTTGTTATTTTCAAGTTCTAAAGACGCATATTTTCTTCTGGCCAAGAAATGTGGCTAACTTTCAAATCATTTAAATTAAGGAAAGTTATGGCAATTAATATAATTATTATTTCTTATTTTAAGAAAATTATACCAAGTGTAACAAAACAAATAACGTTTTTCACAGTTATATCTTTATTGACTCGATAACTTTCTTGTAAACAATATACAGGTGCACTACTTTTTCTTTAAAAATTGCTAATATGATCTTTAAAAATTCTTAAGACATTTTGTATTGATTTTGTATACAGAAAATAATATTTTCTCTTTTTAACATTTACACATGACTATTTATCTTAAATTTTGTAATTTTACTGTTAATAATAATTATTTAAAAAATTAATATTACATAATATTAAACATAAAGCAATGTTGTTGTTTTTTTAAAAATGTTATTGCATTAAAATAAAATACAAGTGCTTTATATGGTAAGATTTAATTCAGATATTATATTCTTGTTTGATGTGTTTCAAATGCATGCAAATTCTACTTGATTAGCTGAGACTAATCTATTTTGCTTCACTTATTTAAAGTTACATTCTAATCACCAACGGGAGCGCAACGAGTTACATTAAACGTCGGCTCTTCAAAAAGAAGGAAAACTTCAGCTTTTTGTTGAGCTCTCGATGGGTCGTCGAAGGATCCACTTATGTGTCTTCGCTTCCTGCTCTTCTTCTTGGGTTTTTGCCAGTAGTTAAAAGGATGAGCTTGTTTTTGGTTTAGTGAAATCTCTTCCCAAACGACATCCAACTGGTTAGCATCATCATCGACAATCTCTCCCGTCAGCTTGAATTCATACAGTGTTTCATTCGTTAAGAATTCAACAAGGTTTTTAACATCAGGGTGATGAATTTTTAACTTGTTCCAAAGCCATGGTCTGCTGCTATACTCTAACCCAGCGTCGTTTTTCAGTGCTGTATAAAATGGTACATCCTTGCTTCCGAATTTGTAGTTGAAAGTTGGTCGTTCACCACTTCCTTGATGCAAATAATGATAATTGGTGTTAGGATTATTGCGACCTCCTCCCCACCTTAAGAAGCCTTGCAGTTCGACTGAAAATTTCACTCGTATGGTAGCAACGTAGGGAATTCTGGTGCGTGTACGAAACAGCATGGTTTTCCATTTGGCGGCTGTGTAAGGTTTAATAGTTTTCTTTGTGTTGACCGTAAGCGTTTTCGTTTCTTGATGTCCGGTTTCGTTCGTAGTACTTCCTGATACTTCATAGTTAAATTTGAGTCCAGCTGAGAAACTAACTGTTTCTTTAAGTTGAAAATTAAACGTAATGCTCACCTCCCCACCTTGCTTCCAAGAACTTGCTGCTATATGTTTTACATGCCTCACAATTGTTTCAGTCCTTTGTATACTCTTTTCAGCATCATTGGCATCATAATTATAAAATGTTCCCGAGGCGGTTTCCGTTGGGTTCATTTCTGTTACTATAGGATCGCCATATTGCATGTTTGCAATTGTTAACCCCCAATCGTTGTAAGCCATAGCAAGGCGTTGCGAATACTTGTATCCTTGACAATCTCTAACTAGGTGAGATCGCCACGTGTCACCATCACGTAAGAAGTCTTCCCCAACGGACTCGGCTCTACATCCTGCACACCAGCCGTAACCAAGATGATGTGCTAGGTAAGCAATGTTTGACATTGTTGCGTCCATGACAGCTAGTCTGACTTTAGATAGCTCATTCAGATTTTCCTGTTTTTCAAACATCTTGCAGCATTTCAGGGTATCCAGGCAGTATAAATTGTTACAGCGTCCTCGGTATATTCCGGTAACGAAGTAATCATCTTTGCACTTACAGAGACCCTTCTGTTCAAAACATTGACTGATGTCTTCGTTGTAGCAGTGCCCGTAATAATTAGGGTGATTTCTGGGTTTTGCACATCTACCACTTTCTATGTTTGAAAGAGAACCAGGGAACTTGTCACTTCTGATAAAACCTTGAAGGAAGTATCCGTCCGGACAGTACCCCCAGTTGTTATTGTCGTCTAAAGTTTCCTCCCAATCTGCGTAAAAAGTTTGAGTTTGTGACCCGTGCCATATTGCAGGGGGTGAGCAGCACTGGGCACGCTCTAGGTAGCGAATTCCGTCATGATCTTCATCCAGTCGGTCGTTTCTTTCCAGTCCCCGTAGATAAGTTTTTCCCGATGTGCAGTAAGATAAACCCTTTCTGTCGAAACTCCCGCTCCAATCTGCCATGTAGCAGCTGCATTTACCTCCAGCTGGTAAATACAGCAGCAACATTAAGAATAATGTTTCAAATTTCATGTTGGCTGTCCTAGCAAGCCTGCAATAAAAATTTTATAAAAATTATATTTTTATTTAAAAGACGATGCGAACATATTATTATTTGATTTTATTATCAATTTATTTTACGAAATATTTCAAAATAAACTGTACCTCTCCAAATTTGAAAATCCTCGTGCAATTTGAAAATAAAGCTCATACTAAATTAAATTTAAGATTTTTTAAAATTGTAACTACTATAACCACAAATTCTTCTGCATAAGTAAATGTGAAATTGAAACATAGCAATGCTGATATTAAATTAAATGGAAAAAATGTAATTATCAAATATTTATTTATCAAATTTATTTATTATTTTGAATACTTTTACATTTAATTCTAAATATAAAAAAAAACTTTCCGCAGACGTAAACAGTAAACGCTATTTCGTGAGGTGATATCAGAAATCCTTGCGTGTAACAGGGCATTGATTTGCCTTATAAAACGAATCATTTCGAAGTATCAGTGCAAGACCAGGCAGGCTTTTTTGCAAGAGACAATACAGCCCAGCCCCAAACAGACCACCCAGTTACTCATTATGGAGTCAAAAAGCATTTGTAAGTGCAATGGCTAAAGGAACTGAGAAGATGATGACTCAACCAAAACACACAGCAAACGATTAAGCGTGTCGATACAGCCCCGTAACAGCTAAACCGTCAAGGCTGGTATAAAGTACTGAGAATTGATCAGTTCAAAACTACTTGCACAGGCTGGTCACAAGGAGGATACCGTCTGTGAATATGCGTTATGAAGGAAAATACTTCATATCTATTAGTCGAATGATATGCAGTGAGATTTCAGATCCGACGTGTCTGGAAGAACACATGCATGGCCTTGCCAGTATTGTGAGGCTTGCCAGTAAGTATCAAACGATTTATAAGAATATGCCAGCTGGATAGTGTCAAAAAGAGCCTCAACCCTCAAAAATGCAAGAAGAAATATTTAATCCAAAGTTTTGTGCGACGAAAAAACGCAGTAATTACGTCAAATTAGGTATTTGATGCAAAACAAGCTGGGTGTAGAAAAAACATTGATAAAGTAAATCTAGAACATTTAGTAACATTCCAACAAGCGTTTGGCGCTAAAGCCGTCTTTTGGTCATAGACTTGAATTTTATCTATTTTCTTTTTTTTTATTAAACGACAGAAACAAAGAGTTCATAAAGATTGAATTTAAAAAATAACAGCTTCTTCAACTTTTCGTCGCAATTAATTCTTAATACATGGGGACAATTAGCAGCGATAAAATAAAAAGGGGTCATATAAAAGAATAACGATGTCATGGAAAATAGACATTAAAACAGATTCAGAAAAATGTACCTATTAGAAAGCAAAACATTATTTGACAATGCTTATTAATTTATTAATGTATGCCCTTAATGAGATACTCACGACATGACTCCCAAATGCTTGCTCTTCGTCAGTTTAAAAAAAATATGTTAATTTTCAATTTGTTTTTAGTCATTTTATAAAGCTTTAGATTACGGACATAATCTAAAGTCCTCCATAAATATCTTACCAAGAAAGTACTTTTATTGACGTAGATCACAAAAACAATCTATTTTTAGATCAAGCTCTTGAAAGCGAACCGGAGATTTCGTCTTACATAGCACTCACTCACCGAGCATACTACTCACCATAAAATAAATATGCCTTTTTAAAGATATGACGACTAATCTTTATTTTAATGATGTAAATTTAAAAACTCATTGTTATAATATATTTTTTGGTGCGTGTGTGTTTGTGTGTTTATGTGTTTGAAGACCATTTCTCGGTTTGCTTAATATCTTATTTTTTACTTAACGATTTACGTGAACCATTTTATTACCAGTGTAAAAATTATCATAGCGTATTTTTATAAGAGGATACATTTATGTTGAAATGTTCCCGGTACAGATAAGACAACAGAGGCAAATCCTGTACCCCCACCCCCCACGACATTTTCCACTTAAAGAATCGCGAGCTGCAAGAAATTCCCAGAAACCTTTGTTTTTTAATCGACCCATCCCGTCTATACGATGTAATATCTTACTTTCTTTTTTTTAATGGAAGCAGTCAATGGTAGACATAGCAAAGACATTTTTTTTTCTCCATAATTACAATTTGTGTGATAAAAAGTTCTAGAATAATTTACCTATCACACAAAAATTGTCAAAACCTGCTCCTACAGGTCGTCCAGCAGAAGAGAGAATCATTCTTAAGGAGGTTGCAGGGGGAGTCCGTCCGTGGACACAGAAACAAAAACAAAACAAAGAAAAACCTTACTTATTGCTTAGAAGTAAAACAATTCTTGTTTCATCCTCCTAGTGTACCACAAAGATCCATTACGTGGAACTATACTGATGATTCGCGGACTGTAAAGAAATAGTTACTTTGCTTTTGAAAAAAAACCATTACATTTGTTTAAAAAAGCTCTTAGTAATGGTTAAGTTTAATGATAAATTTACTGTTATGAAAACTGATTTTAAATCAAATTTTAAAAAAACAGGCATTATGCTGCAGTAATTTGAGTTTATTTAATCAATTATTAACCTTTACTTTTAGTAACGATTACATTTTATATTAACGATTAACAGGCTTACTTATTTTATTGCGCATATTTAGAGCTGCTCGGTAGTTGTTCAACTACAAAATTACTCTTAAAAATTGTGGTATTTTATCGTAGTTTGCTACTTGCTGATATTAAAGCAGTGCTATTATGTGAAATAAAGCACAAATGTCACGTATACAATTATGAAACTACCGGCATTTATTTAATCATTAAAATGGATAATTGTGTACAAGTTGAATAATAAAATTAAAATAATAGTTGCTCATTGCTTAGGCAGCACCAACTACGAAGTGCTCTTAATATTAAAACTCTTTTTATTACAATATTACGAAAAAAAAATTAACGGGAATAGGATTGGAAAAAAAATCATCACGTCAAGTAAACCATATTTTAAATATTAATTTGCTGGCATGTAAACTGATAAAAATGAAAATGTTTTCTGAAATTTATTGCCGAAGCTTACTTACCCTTGTCCACTAAATCAGAGAATTCAAAACGTAGTGTAAACATATTTTTACAATTGTTCTTTTAAAATAATATATTTAACAAAGATTAATTTTTTTTAAATAATTTTTATTTTTATTTGTTAGCACTCTAAATGATTTTAATAACTTGTAAGAGCTTTCCACAGTCTCGCACAATATTTTTTTCTCCTTTTAATTAAATGAGAAATCTGTATACTTTTTATTTTAAGAAATTATTAAAATTTTGTGTGAATTTACTTTTTAAAAGTATTTTTGCTTAAATTTGTAATTTGTAATGAAGTTATGAATTTGAAGAAGTGGAAATATATCAAGATAACACATCAAAAAATTATTGAGAATTTTTGTTTACTAAGAGGGCGTAGTTTTTGTATCAAACTGATTGATATTTACCAAGAGTACAGAAAATTGCATGTCACACAATGACGCTTTGTCTGTATCAATCGTAATTATGATAGTTTTGTTACGAATTAGAACTGAATTGATATTAAAATTACCCTAAGACGATAATGATTTCTGTGCCTAATTCATTAAAAAAAACAAGACATATTTTACATACAAATCTAGGCCAAATATATTTATGCTTCAATATGAAGCCGCTACATACACATTTGAAACCAGGCAATTGACCAACGGCAAGATGTGTGGCATGGCCAAACTTTAAGCCCAGATCATTGCAACAAGCAGAACTATCATTAAGAGAGGTAAGGCGAGTTGGATCCTATGATCTTGTATGTGCGTGGGTGAGGGGGGAGGAGGATTAGTGGTGTGGGGAGTCCATTGCCAGGTAGTTGATTCGAGTGTAATCAAAGGTAAATTAAGTAAAATAAAATCGCTTGCAAAGATTAAAGTACAGCAAACGTCAGTGATTTTATCTCTTACATTCTGCATCATTGGAGTATATTAAATAATGCGTGCATTTTACTAACTACCCATTCTACGGTTTAAGGTTAAAAGGGTTGGGGACCACTGCCCTAGGGGCCAGACAGCTGAGGGTATCTTTCGTGAAGCCCCATGAAGAGCGCAGGCTCGGGACTGCTGACTTTCTTTCAAATGTAGGATTACAGCAGGGGTGGGGAAAAGGGAAAACGGCGATATGGGCTAGAAGGCTTGACAGTAAAGAGAGGCGTTGTCTGGTGCTTCACATCAAAGGAAACCAACTTGCTTTGACATCCCGACACACGCCCGTGAGAAGAGACACATTCCCTCTCATCCTCAACTTCACCCCCTCAACAGTGGGATGGGGAAAGTAACATTTTTCTTTTTTAAAAAGTCACAGCATGCCTTTGAAAATTCACAGGGCCCCGAAAAAAATGGAGTTACCGAGTTTGCCAGTTAGTGAAAATGGCGAAAATAGGCGCAGAAAATCAAGGACAATGTTGATATTGAGAGGGGGTGGGGGAAACAGTGATACTGGCTAGAAGGCTTGAAAGTAAAGAGAGACTGCGACTTGCTTTGACATCCCGTGAGAGTAGACACCTTCCTACCCCACTTTACCCCCTAAAAACATCAATATTCAATGATTGTACATTCAGAAATCAACTATGACCCGCTCGAAAGCCGACCCCCCCCCTTCCCACATCTTCCCCTAAATTTTGTCCCCAAAAAAGTCAGCTTTAGAACGAGTATATACGGTGTATCATGTTAATGCATGATACAAAAATCTTGTGAAAAAAAATAGTACGATAAATTTGATTTCATTTAATTTACCAGCAATAGTACATTTTTTGAAATAATCTATCAAAATGTGCAAATTAAGTTGTTATGAATAAAAAATGTGTTTTATTATAATGTAATTAATCATATAATTTCGGAACTTGAATAAAATGATATTTTTAAAGTCAATTATTTTTTTATTCTCAGTAAATGACAAAAATTACAAGTTACACATCGCAACTATACAATTTTTATAACTATGTATAGTAGTGATGTTGAACTCCGGCCCGAGGGCCAAACACATTTTAAATACTTACATTTTAACTTTGCCGCCGCCTAATCTTAAATTATTATTTAACTGACGCATTATTTCTGTAACATTATATTAATTTTTGTTCTGTTTTTGAATACGTCAAGAGATGTAAAAAATTGATTGCGTTAAATTGTTTACCAATTACTTGACCTTTACAGTCTTAAGGATCAAATAAAAGGAAAAGATATCCATTTGCTTATTCTGTCTGCTGTCAATAAAATTAAATTAGCATGAAAAAAATCTCTACGATTATTAATGATGATGCCCCTGCAGTGAAAAGAGTGGCACAGCTTTCAAACATCACTTTACATTTCTCAAGTACTTGTCTATGCCATACATCTGAGCTGTGATCTTGTCATTAAACCAGTGATAAAAGCACTAAATTCTATTCTTTCTAAAGCCAGTTTTACCGCCAGTTTCAGCAGTTTCTTCTAGACATAACACGGAGTTGTTAAGTAAAGCAATATGTAAGATCGCTCAGTTGGGGAAAAGAACTTCTGTTGTGACCTTTTACATAGCCTACTGTCTGAAATACAGCTAATACCAAACATTTATCCTACCTACAGGAAATCATGAACGTTTTCCAGAAAAAAAAACAACTCATGAGCAAAGGCAGAGATATTTTTCATATCCCTGGCTGATGAATTTCAAAGACGCTTTCAGAGCTTTGCGACAATTTAAAGGAAAATCATTTTTTTCTTACCCTTTCTCTGTTGACCTGATGAGGCTCCAGGCCACTGGCAACTGGAACTCCTCTAGTTGCAAAGTGATGCTGAATATCACATCAAGACAGCAATAGGCCTGTCAACGGGTATCCGGGACCCGGGTACCCGTTGCCGTGTGATTACCCGGGTTGTAAAATTCCGCCCGGGTACCCGTGAAAATGTGGCTTCAATGTCTATATTAACCGTAGGCCAAACTTCGGCTCCCATGCGGCTTTTTTGTGTTTACATTGTGGCTCACGAAACAATTTATCAAATTATAATTTTTGTTTCAAATATATGCTGTGAAGTACATCTAAGGAGAAATATCTGTCAATGGGAAGTATCTGTCAACGGGAAATAAAATACGGTCCCAACAAACTGCAATGTATTATGATATATCTTTTTTTCTCTCAACGTGAAACAGAAATCGCACAAGATAAATAGGGTTGGTCATTTCTAAGACCGGAAAACGTCATAGCTCAAAGAGTAATGTTCTATCTTTAGATTACATTTTAGCGGAACAATGTTTTACAGCGTAAATGAAGTCGAATCACAATGTTCTTAAAATTGTTAGCATAATAAAATTACGAAACTGTTTTTCCATTTTCAAGTCCAATTTGCTGTCTAAAATTAACTAAGAATTAACAAATATCTAACAAAATACATCCTTCTCCATATACCTATGTGTACACATTGACTCGTATCTTTTATTAAATTTTTATGAAATCTTTCCTTAAAAAAGATAAATATAGCCCCAATATTTCTATTAATAGCTCTCCGCCATATTATGACAAGGCCTATAAACAAAAAAAATTAAAAAATGTGTGCTTTAAAGGAATCATATAAAGAAGACAAAAGTCCTCTACAAAAAAAAGATGGACTGCTTAGAGATGAAAGACGCTGTGTTTGTAAATTTAAAAAAACACACCCTTACTTTGACATTAACTTTGCTTTGGAAATACGCCGATTGATACTAGCTAATGTGTTTATCTACCCCCTCTCCTCCCTTCACTCATATAACCCACACCCCTTGCATTCGCTTGTACTTCTTGTGTTCATTAACACGTGGTGACCTAGAAAAACTGATGTTAATAATGCGTACAAGGTTGTCAGTATTTAAATTTAATAAATTAGTTACTAACAGTGTAAGATGGGCAAGCCGTCGGCTGTCAGGATGGACTGCACAGAGATGAAAGATTCCGTGTTTGTTTTTTTTTCTTCATAAAAATAGCCTTGCTTTGACACTAACTTTGCTTTGAAATTGCCGACAGTGGGTCTGCGATTGATACTATCTAATGTCGTTTTTCTACTCCCCCCACCTCCTCTCTTCACTTCTATAACCCAGTGCTTCTCAAAATTTTGTATTACGGACCGGCATGATTTTTTCCCGGTAACTGGTGCACTATTTACTGTGTACTTACATGGTAGCGGCATGTATTTTATTTCGTTTTATTTTATTTGCTTTTATTTCTTTCATTTATATGCTTATTGTCAAAAATGACAAATTCTATAGGGTTAGTATCATTGGTAGCAATTGAAGGATTATAATTATATTTTTCTCTCCTTTCTTAATAACTTCCGCGGACCCCCACTTTGAGAAGCACTGCTATATCCCACAACCCTTGCATTCACGTGTGTTTCTTGCGTTTATTAACACGTGTTTGCCTTGCCCAAAAATTGATATTAATAATACACCCAAAATTAACAAGATGTGTAAGACGTCGTGTAGAATCAGGCCAATCAAGTTGACAGCGACACGGCCAAAATGCAACCATTGGAATGAAATTGTGTCTGCGAAGGGTGGCAACCCAACGCGATAAAACGCCATTTGAACGCTATTCATAAATTGATACTTATATTTAAAAAGCGCCGATCAACCCAATATCAGCAATTTTTAGGTGTCAACAAAAGCAGTACCACTAACCAAAGCACAATCACTTTAGATTTACCGCAATATTGCGTCCTTCATCGCCCGTAGCATCGACGCCAAGTGGATATTAACATTCAAGGTATGACATTGAACGTTACGTCATTGTCGTTGACATTTTGTTGCATGTTCAGTTTACTGTAGTTTATGAGTATGACGAATGCATTAATAGCGGGATTTGAATAAAAGCTTTTAGTGCATTATAGTTAATTGCAGTGCATTAGTAATAGTATGTTACTGGAAGCAAGCCGTTGGCTACTACTACTGTGTGAGTGTTAAATGAGGTGCATGGATGGTGGCTAGGTTGTATTGACTGTATGGCGGTTATGACGGGGAAAATTATGCGACGCTTAGAACGGGTAACCCGGGTACCCGTTCGAAATTTTCATGGGTACCCGGGCAGCTTTTTTCAATAAAACTGACAGCCCTAGACTGCAAAAGCTTTTTCTATTTGACTTTTACCGCTAGCCATTCGTCAGATCAGCTCAATCCGTCATTACTTAACAGTTAGTGCAACAAAAACTCTAGTCTGTGCTCTTGTACTAGCTCGTATGGATTACTGCAATTCTCCTCTGTCAGGTGCGCCAAAACAATGCATTGAAAAACTACAGAAAGTTCAAAATTCAGCTGCCAGACTGGTGCTCAAGGCAAAAAAACATGACCATGTTACTCCACTTCTTCGCTCACTTCATTGGCTGCCTATACAACCCCGTATTGATTACAAACTGGCCGTTCTCTGTCACAACTTCTTTTCGGACTCATGCCCATCGTATCTTACTGAACTTTGTGTCGGTCTACTCACCCACTCGCCAGCTACGATCTTCTGCAGACACACGCGTTCTCTCTGTTCCTACGACACGCACCAAAACATTTGGTGAAAGGTCGTTCTCTTTTTGTGCAGCCAAACAATGGAATTCTCTACCATTACACTTACGTAGTATTCAAACAACCAAGTCCTTCAAGACTGCATTAAGACACATCTTTTCAAAATTTATTTTCAAAATTATTGAAACAACATTTCTTGTAAATGATTAACGTAGCTTATGTATAATGTACTGTAATTTTTGTGTTTGTTATGATATGAAAGTTAATTTAATACTTATAGGTATGTTATTTCTTTCATGTAAAGCGCTGTGAGCCCAGTTCCTTACTGGGATACAGCGCTATATAAATAATCAATCTATTTTTTATTATTATTATTAGCTGGATAAAGACGGATGTTCATTAAATGATTCGAACATTTATTAGACAATGCTAATCTTGTTGGGCTCGATATTCTCAGTTATGAATTTTAACAGGGAACCGTGTTAGGATGAATTTAAGTGACTCTCACATGTGGGTTATCAAAAGTGTCAAACTAATGGTATTGACCTGACCCCGTTTATGTACTCAATTCAAGATCTCAAGTTCATCCTTCACATTAAAATTTTGCAATAAAAACTTCTGAAAGAATGTCATTTTGGCTATTATCTTAATTCGGCTCCCGCACATCTTTACTTCATGGAATGTGGAGCTTCAAGCAAAAAGTTTGGTTGCCTCTGAATTATGGGGTATGGACTGTTATAACAATTCTACCTGACAAAGTTTCTTTTAAATCAGTGTATCAAACTCAATGTTTCATTAAGCTTTGGATATTAGAACACTTATTTTATTTAGACTAATTGATAAAACAAAGTGATTCCCCATATATGTTAAATTGGTATAGTTCGGTCATTTTATGAGCAAACAATTTCAAGAACAGTTTAATGATTTTTTATTTCCTTCAATCACGAGATTGAGGACAGAGAAAAAGTTCACGCGAGAGAGGCGTGGGAGAAGGTTCGCGAGGATCTGAGTAGTGAGACAGAGACTAGATGGCTGTGTTAATACTAAATTGTCTCCACCATGTCAATACTGTTTAATCTTGTACATAATGATTTTTGTAATCATCGAATATTACAGCATTAAAGTTCAATTTTTTAACATTAAGTGTTTCAAGGAATCATTGTACGAGAGATGTTGTTATTTGATAAAGCCGTCTCAACTTCATCATCATCAGTCCCGTGACCGTTGCGGTCGTTGAGGGGAGCGCATGGACACATGAACAGATAACGATCTCCACATATGCCTATTTTGAGCGGCGGCCAATAATTCATGCAATTTCATCCCATTTCATTCCTTTATGTTTTCCATTAAGCTTTCCCGTTGTCGACATCTTCGCCGGACCCCTTCTACAGTGCCTTGACGGATTTTGTTTCTTCAGGGTATCATGTCGCAGTACATGACCGAACCATGCCATCTTATGTCTCTTAACTGTTGTTAGTGTCTTGATGACCCGCAATAGAGACATATTCATGAAAAGTGATGTGTGACACAATTCTTTTGGAGTGTTATATTTGTTCCGTTTAAATGTCAAATAACGTTATTTATAGTGTACTAGATTTCGACGCGCGGCGTAGCATACGCCGCAGACTTGCTCATATATATTGCAAAGAATGGAGGGGGGGAGAATGGACACTAAACTACATCACGAAGAAATCAGAACAACGCGAATGAACCTCAGGGGGGAGAACTGCCGACGCATTACTCGTCTCGAAAAATGTGTACTGTGGTTAGCTACTTGCCCCCACCCTGCACCATCCTAGCTTGCCAACCATAAACTGCGATTTGCCGACCCTGGCGAGGGCCATTCGTCAAACTTACTTGCACTCGTCTTGTGCTTGATCTGGTTATATATATTGATATATGTGGCAATGTGCCGCAAGTTTGTTTGACGGGTGCGGACAGGTGAAACTTTATAGCCGGGAGGGGCCGACAAATAAAGACTGCGGAACATTGTAGATCTCCACGATTGCCCCAGGGCATGTGGTAAACCATTGTATTAACTGGAAAAGCTTTGCTTTGTAAACAAAGTTTACATCCATGTTACGAAGTTATGTTCAAAAAGAAAGAACGAAAAGAACGGGCAAAAACATACACATTTTAAAAAATTAAATGTAGCCGAGCGGTTGGTAGCGATGCACAGTATTTTAAATAGAACACAATAAATCCACAAAATAAATTAATTCCAGACAGGTTGAGGATTATAGCTGTTCTAAACCTTTATTTGGTAGGATTATTCTCGTAAGAAAGGAAATCGAAATTATAAATAAGTACTTTAACTATCGAGTTAAACGAACAAGTTACATGCAGTATGCAGCCCTAAGTGTCTACCACACCCTACTCCCTCGTCCACGTCCACTCCTGTCCGCGTTCCTGTTTTCAAATTCCCTTTTCGTTTACGTTTCTGTTTTATAGATACAACAAAGACAGCGTCAAAGCTTGTTCAGCATTCATAATAACATGTCTTGCTGACTATTTAATTGGTGAGGTCTGGTCAGCCAATCATGACCATAAAAGTGCCACACTATCTCTTTCCATTTACTTTGTTTGCTCTCTGACTATCTCTCCTTGACCAGGCCCATAGCGTCTGGGACAAAGGAAGAGACAAGGTTGGAGCCAGTGGGGTCGGACGAGGCGCACCAGCCTGTACAATGGTTACCACATGCCCTGAGGCACTCGTGGCGGTCTACAATTTGTCCAGCCACTCCAGGCCATAAAGTTTTCCCTGTCCGCTCCCATCAATCAACCTGGGGCAAATCGCCACATAAATGAAACAACCCGTAAAAACAAAAGGTTTTCACTATAAATCCCTTATATAAGAGACAGAACTCAACGCGACAAACATTTACAGACTGAAACTGACTTAAGTCCCCTTTGCTGTAAAACTGAGGGGGACGTGTGGTCACCGACGCTGCTGATCGACTCAAGAGGCACGGGACGTCGAACAATAACAAAATGTGGAATTGAATTACCTATAGTTATATAGAGATAAACTAAAAGTGCATTCATTTAATTACGGTACTTTCGATCGATCTGAAATTTTGATACGATGCATTGTTAGGGGGCACGAGTCTATGTGCAAAATTTCAGCTCGATAGCATCACATGAAGTGTGTCATTTTACCACGTTTTTATTAACTCGCTTTCGTTCCTGTATGTCCACAATTTTTCAAATCTGCCAACGTAAAATTAAACCACTTCTGATGGTCCAAGAGGTCTCACAATTTTACCACAGATTGATCTTGGATGACAATGCATTGTATTAAAATGTCAGATCGATCAAATATACCGTCATTAAATTATTGAAATTTTTAGTTTATCTATATATAAGCATATGTATTATCCGTCTGCTCTTGTTTACATTACATTCACGTGCCGAGTTCACACCAACCCCAACCAGATCAACCATGTTTAACATCAAGGAGAGATCAGTCATTTCCAGGCTGTAAATGTTTGTCGGGCAATGCGTATTATATGTGAACATAATCAATACTTCAAAACTCACCATAGCATGCACTTGGACTAAAAAGAATAAAATGAATAGAAGTAAAAATATTTTTTAAAAAAAATAAGTTTTTATAAGCGGATTAAAAAGAAGAAAATAATTTTAAACTTATAAGTGCAAGTAATTTAATTTTTTTATATGACTAAAAACGTGGAGTGGGTGTTTGGTATAAAAATTAAAGATTTATAATTGAGAAGGCAAAAGAGAGATGTATATATAATAGTTAGAGAATGAATCAACTTTCAGCTTGTGAGGCGAGCGCACTATTGACTTCGCTATCAAGCATTATGTTAGAAACAGTTAAAGTTGTCGATGCAATCATTTTTTAAATCTCTCATAAATTCGTTGATTTTACACGCTTTTATTTAAGTCACAATGTTTGTATGTTGTATCCATCCATCCATCCTTCCTTCAAATCTTGAAACGTAAAATTAAACCACTTCTGATGGTCCTAGAGATATCAAACTTTTACCACAGATAGATCTTGGATGACAATGCATTGTATCAAAATTTCAGATCGATCGAATGTACCGTAATTAAATTAATCAATTTTTAGTTTATCTCTATTTATCACTATTTAGAATGTATAGTCGTCTGCTAGAGTTGACCTTCACAGATCACTGGTTTCCCTCCAGCCATCGTTTACCAAATTCCCGTGTTTACATCAAGGGCAGGGGAGATCAGCACGTTTCAGTCTGTAAATGTTTGTAAATAAAAGAGTGTCCTTTTTAAAAAAAATTTTTTTACATTTTACTTATATCTAATATATAAAGATGAAAGTTTGTGTGTTTGTTTGTTTGTGTGTTTGTTTGTTACCAATGGAAATCCACACCGTTGGACCCAGGATGCTGAAATTTTGCATGGGGCTCTCATTCGACCCTAGACAGGTCGTAGGCTATGTTTCAACCCCAGGTGACCACCCCTAGGGTAAGGGGGCCCATAATCAGAAAATGTAGAGCCAAATAAAGACAAAATAAATTCTCATTTCGATATTGAACAGCTTCATGCGGGCATTCAAAACGAGTTCATTTTGGTGCGTTATTTTTTACAATACTTTATTTTTAGCTGTGCGCTTTCAAAAATCTTTTATTGTCAAATTACGGTGCGCACCTTTTCGTGTACGCATCTAAAAGTGAGCAGTGTAATTTTATTATAATAACATTCATATTTGTTTTGGCCTTGCGGTACAAAACAGTGGCCTTTTATACAAATACTTTCTTGATATTATAGATCTGTTAACACTATTTCATTACATTTGTCACACGATGTATGGTATTTATTTTTAAATTAAGAGTTTTATTATGTTGTTTCTAATGACTCAAATTTTAATTTAAACAAATAAAAGAAATTGCCCAAGTCAAAAAAGCTTAATCGTAATTTAGAGGAACTATACGTTTGTTTTTCTTAAAATTTGATGCGTGTTCTATATTAATTTTTCTTGCTTATTTTACTTGCTCAATCCCTTAAATTTAATTATTAACGTAAATCATCAAGGAATATTACATGCATATAAAAGCCTACGACCAATGCTGTGTTTTTTTTATTACATACGCTCTATAAATTTACAATTTAAACCTTTCTACCGGACTTATAAACATAAGCATATTAAACTCAATACAAGTGAACCTATAAGCAATTAATTAAGTTGGGCGGCGAATTGAATATGCCATGGTCATTACGCTGTTGCGGAATAACAAAAGCCATTTTAAAAATAGATGTTTAGTCAAACATAGCATCTTTTTTTCCTATTTCGTAAATAATTTATTTATTTTGCAGAAACTAAATCTGTTGTTTGAAATATAATTTACAAACTATGATGTCCCATCGGGAAACATGGTCCAAAACATACTTGAATTCTTTTTTAAAATTATACCTATTACATAAAAGCCGTAAATTTAAATCGTATAACATAGAGACAAATATAAAAAAAAGCATTATATATCATTTCCATATTAAAACACTAATAAATAAAGACTATCAAAAAGTATACAATTTATTTTTGGAGCAGTACTGCATTATAAGACTTCATTTTAAGCGCCCGCCTTTAAATTAACTTTAATTGACTAAAAATTGACTATAATTTGTTCACTTTTGTCCCTTTCTACAAAACGGTCCATTTAGCGATGGATTCCAAAATCTTATATGTTGCTGTTTCACCAAGGGATACAATTCTTTTTTGATTCCCGTTTTGAGATAAGACATTATATTTTGTAAAAAAAAATTCCTGTTTTTGTTTCTGGAAATTAGATAAAGGGCGATTTTTACTAATTACTTTTAGTTCAGAGTTGAGTCGTGCTTAATTGTTTTTAGTATGATTCGTAAATTTTACAGACTTTTAGTCAAATGGGAAGTTGGACCATTAGTGAGAGGGGGCTTAGGCTTTTATTAGTATAGAAAAGGGGAGGGCACTAAATGAAGTTAATCAAGAGAAATACAAAAAAATAAGAAGAAAGTAAATCGTTGCATACACATACATACTTAACAAATAACTATTTGAATATTTTCAACAACATAATAAAACTTGCTCATTACTATAAACTTACTTATTAAAAATAAGAATCAATGATCTTGACATGCATATAAAGGCCTAGGACCTATGTTGTCATTTCATGTTTACATAATTTTATGTTTACATAAGCTAAACAAATTAACTATTTAAACTTTAGCTAACGAACTTATTAAGAAAGTCATTAAACTTAACACAAGTGAACCTAAAGATCACTAATTCCGTGTAGTTAGAAGCATAAAACTCTGGGTGGTTATTAAGTACACTTCCGTGGTGGTAACGAGCAAAAAAAATATTTAAATATCAATTTTCATATAGCCCATATAATGAAAAAAACGTCTTTGTGCCCCCGGCCCCCAATGCGGGCAATCAAAACGAGTTTCATTTTGGATGCGGTCTTATTTTCTACAAATATCTAG
>CALYLW010000965.1:231649-268450 GCA_944989445.1 Ampullaceana balthica
CGACTTACCCGGTCAGCTCTACTTCCGCCTCTAAAGTCTCCCCGATCATCCCTGTCACTACCTGTACGACTTACCCTGGTCAGCTCTACTTCCGCCTCTAAAGTCTCCCCGATCATCCCTGTCATTACCTTTAAAATCTACTTCTTGATCTATCAAGTTCCACTTTGTCTCCATTACTAACTCAACAAACCGGCCATCTTCACCCACGCGAATCAATGTTTTCTCGAGGATCCCAATTATTATCCAAATTATTAGACCCCATGAACAAGCAAAGCTTTTAATTGTCTTTCGGCCTCCGTAACTCGACCAAATCCTAACCCATATTTGGTCCATATCCTTTGAGTCTTTGTCGGTCTTGGTCTGCTTATTCCTTGGCAGTCCTGTCTCAACAGTTTCTTTGTCACTGTCTCTCTCGCCGGCTTGGTCACGAGCACCGTTTGTTGTGATGTGTGTTTCCCGGTTAGCAGAACACCCTCTCAAATTACAACAATGCATTGTTGGGCATGCAGTTAATTTTTCACCGACCCTCTTGCAGCGGTTTTCATTTTGTTTTTCTTCTACTTTCTCAGAAGTCATTTCTTTCATTTGCCCCTTAATTTTCTTTTTTCCATCATTAGGCGTGCTATCTTCTATTGACTCAGTAGCACACTCAATTTTCCCATCATCTTCATTATTTTGTTCCAGTGTAAATTCCTCCACTTCCGTGTCCCTAGTCACATCCTTAACTTCAATTTCATCTGTATAACTCTCAATTTGATTCATCTTTCTTTCTGATCCTAATGGGGCTACCGCAACTAACTGATCTTCTGTGGCCTTCACCTCATCTTGCATATCTGGGTCAATAATATTTCCCTTTTCAACTAGGAGACTTTCAAGTATATTTTCCCCCTTCTCTCTCAGTAATTCTTGTAAGTTCACAATTTCAGAATTTTTTTTCATTAACTTCAGGCTTAGATCATAATGTGTTTCTTCTTTTTCTGTAACAATTCTCCACATTTCAGTAATGTCTTCTTCTTTAAGTGCTAGTTCTAGGGTTAACTCATTGTTTTCATCTTCTTTATGCGTCAGTCTTTCTTTAATATCTGTGTTTTCTATTTCTTTTTCATTTAGCTCCCTCTGTACTTTCTCCAATAGTTCATCTTTATCAGCCACCGTCTTATTCAGTTCTGTTGTCTTGTTGTTTGCAATTCTTATGTTTGCTTCAATCTCTGCCAGTTTTTCATTTTTATTCTCAATTATTTTGAACAAACAAGATTTTTCTTTACCATTTTGAACTAAAATTTTGTCCATTTCGGCAATTTTCATTTTTAAGTTCATTGACTCAACTTCAGTTTCCTCTATTTCTAATTTGTGTTTTATGCCCTCTTTTTCCAGATCCGTTAGTCTCGTTTCAACATTGCACAATTTTGGCTCTAGATTGCTTAATGTCTCTTTGTGTTCATTTAGTTCCTTCTCTTTAACTGACAGTTTATTTCTTAACTCACTAACGAGTTTATTACTTTCTTCCATGCCGTGGTTTAAATCGTCTATTACTTTTTTATGTTCGGCAGCCCGGTCTTTAAGGAATCTAATTTCCTTTTCTGTTTGTTCAGATTCTTCAAATTTCTTTATAGATTCTCTGATTTTCCTTTTAGCTTCTACTATTGGCTCTCTTCTACCTTGATTATTTTGTTTTCTGGTCTTAGGACAATTCTCCATAACTGTATTACGTTTGTCTTTGTTCCCTCCAAGGATCATATTTTCCTTTTTATACATTATGCTACTGACTGGTTCCACCACCTTATACACATCTTTCGTGACATACGGATCTTCGCAGTATAAGCTTGCTATTCCATATAATTCATCATCACATTCATTAACAGTCACTTCATCAGTTAATTGAAACTGATTTATCTTCTTTTCTTCCCTATGTGTATTCCTTTCTAAAGTATCTTTAATTCTCTCAGACATTTAACATGCATCATTAGCCTCGGAAGGCAGCAGCCTTATGTCAATAGAAAACGATTGGTTTGTCATTAAAATTTTAGCTTGTTCAAAGGTTGGTCAATCTTTCGATATTGCTCAGTAAACATATCCACTTAAACTATTACTAATCTCTCGACATTAATATTCGATCTTTACATTTCGTAGTTAACTCATCAAGGAAATCCTTGTTAAAAACATGTATATGTAAATAAAATAAACTATGAAATGAATTTACACATATAAGTCTTTGGATTTGAACTGTCAGCTAAAATCGAAATCTTAAAACTAGTCTTTTAAGCAACGAAATCAGATGACTTTAATTAACCTCTATTAAAATTATTTAAAATGTTTATTGTTGTGTTTACTTTTTCATTCAAAATATTAGTAGTCCGATTACTGGAGAGGTCAAATCATTAGGACTTTGTGGTTTATTTTAGCAAATAAACTTAGGGCATTCCTTCAGGGTTTGTTGAGTTAAATTTAGGCGTGGAAGTGAAAAATAATAATAGGTTTTAAAAATTAGATTTTAAAAGCGAGACCTGCAATTGTCGATCAATTTCGTTGTCAATTAAGCGAAGCCAGTTAACTTATCTCTCGAAAATATTATTTTTGACAAATTCTAAAAAATGATAAAAATTTGAAATAATTTAATGTAAATATATTTTTTTAAATCCTAGTAAGGGGCCGTCCATAAAGTACGTCAAGCTATTTTTGACCATTTTTAACTCCCCCCCTCCCCCTGTCACAAATCTTGGAACCCCCCCCCCTAAAAAACGTCACACTTTCCAACAAAAATGTAGTTTTTTATTTAACAAAATAATTAAAATTTAATATAAAACACCGTGACGTCACACATGACCGGACCCCCTCCCCCCTGTCACAAACTGTCACACTTTCGTACACCCCCTCCCCCCCCTCTGGAGCGTGACGTACTTTATGGACGGCCCCTAATTGAATTCTTGACTAAATAATCAATTACAAATTTAAGGCATTCAATTGATCGTCAGAAATCTTTGGCCTCTTTGCATTATAAAAATGTGACCCCTTTCCTCTAGACAGGGCCGGCGCCAGAGTATTTGGCACCCTAGGCGAACCTGTCACACTGCGCCCCCCCCTCCCGCGCCCAAGGCAACTAATTATTTAATTAATATTAACTTTCACAAAGAAATGCTATGCTGCCGTTTGTTTTAATTCGTATTTACATTCAATAGAATCTATACATGTATAATCGTATGGTATATTCGTATGTAATGTAATTTCAAAACTTTATTTTTCGCGTTTTTGCTTTAGCAAATGTGGAGACGAGTTCCATCAGTTCAATGTCTCTAGCAATATCATGTTCAATTGACAGAGTAGCTAGTCCAACAAGTCTTTCTTGTAGCATGGACGTTTGCAAATATGTTTTTATCAGTTTGAGCTTAGAGAAGCTTCGCTCACAACTAGCCACAGAAACTGGAAGTGTCAAGAGGATTCGCAGAGCTATAAAAGTGTTGGGGACACTATCTGTTAGATTATTTTTCACTATAAAGTTTAGTACATCCTGTGGCGATGTACACTTTAAAACTCGTCTTGAAATGGCTTTCAGATCACTGCTTAGATCAACTGCATCAATATCTTTGGAGTCTCCATGTTGCAAAGCTTTCTCAAGATTCAAGCAATGTTCCATAACTTCCTTGCTAGTTTTATTCTGCAAACTGTGAACATCATAGAGGAAACCAAACACCGAACTAATTTTGTTGCATCAGATTGAATCTTTCTTCAACCGACTGTATTGCCGTGTCAAGAGCAGCGAAGTAAAGGTTTACTTTGAATTTGTCTTTTGGATCCTGAATAGGTTCGTCGTCATCTCCTTCGTATGAAAATTGTTTCTTCTTTCTTATGATACGGATTGGTTCGGGTTCTAAAAGTGCTGGTATCTCTAAATCGTCTGCAATTTCAGCTGCATCTACCAGTGTTTTCTCAAACTCGGTGTCATTTCTGCGGTTTACGAGAAACTTCTTTGTTTCATCCAGATGATTGATGGTGCCATGTATATCTAATTCTTTTGCCTGAAGTTGTTTACTAGTCATGTTGATCTCAAACAATACGTCATGCCACACAACCAGAGAAACGACAAACTTAAAACTAGAAATGGCTTTTGCAATAACCCGTGCATCTGTCCGTGATGTATTACCAGATGCTCCTGTTAAATTTGTGTCATCCGCAATCTCTGCCAGAGCATCGTAGATATTACAAAGCTGATAACGAAGAGGTTTCAAGGCATCAATTCGAATTTCCCATCTTGTTTCGTTCAGTGGTTTTACAGTGAGATTAGAAACATGTCGATTTAAAACTTCCCAACGACGAGTTGATGCAGATAAGAATACATAAACAAGTTGCACTAGATCAAAGAAGGCTGTTGCTTCTAAGCAACATTTTGCAGCATCATTAACAGCCAAATTCAAGGTATGTGCACAGCAAGGAACAAACAATGCTGGGGGATTGACATCTGAAATTCTTCGTTGGACACCATTTGTCTTTTCCCTTCATATCGCTGCCATTGTCATATCCTTGACCGCGTAAATTTTCGATAGATAAAGACATATCTTCTAACTGCCGAAGAATAGTTTCAGTCATACCAGCACCAGATGTCTCCTTTAGAGGCACAAAACCCAAGAAATGTTTCTTTATAGATGCTGCTGCTGCAATCTCATTTTCTAGATTTGAAATCACATCCACAAAGTGAATGATCATGGTCATTTGTTCAACATGACCAGCATCTGGTGTGCAATCTAGAATTATTGAAAAGTACTTAGCATCACGAGCAGATGCTAAAAATTGTTGTTTGATTGCATTGGATAAAAGGTGAATCCGTTGATTTTGTATGTCTTTGTCTAGATAATGTACATGTGTCTCATTGTCTCTAATCTTTCGAAGATGCTCATCCATAAGTGGGTCAAACAAAGCTAGAAATTCCACAAATTTCAGAAAGTTCCCGTTATCAGAAGTGTTCAGTTTCTCATGTATTCCACGGAAAGCAAGATTTTGCATACTAAGAACTCTAACTTAAGCAATCAGCCGTTTCAAGATTTGCTGCCAATACTGTTCTTCTTTTTTAATGAGACACAAATGTTCAGCATCAATTGTTTTCATGTGTCGCAGCTCAAGTTCCTTCCATGACTGAAAATTTGCTAGATGTTCACTGCTTTTCTCATGCCCTGATAGAATTGCGGACATGTTTTTCCAATCATGTGAAATTTTATCAGAAAGAGATGACGCACCTATTGTGCTACTGGTAAACAGCTTGCAGCAGAAGCAATAATCAGAGTCATTACTTACAGAATACTGCTGCCAATGTCTGCGAATTTCTTCTCCATTGACAATAATTACATGTTTAAAAGTTGGCGCCACTCCACTAAAAAATTATTCAATCCATTTATTACTAAAGGGGGCAATTTTTTTAATATTTCTATTTTTGCGTAGCTTTTAGTGCCGCCCCAGAAATTTGACGCCCTAGGCGGCCGCCTAGTTCGCCTAGTGGTTAAACCGGCCCTGTCTCTAGAAATGGACGCGTGGGACAGTCACAATAACTTGTTAGTTATCTTTCAACGAGGATTTCTAGAAATGTTAAAATAAAGATAATCCTTGAAAGACTCACAAGCACACACACACACTCACAAACACACACCAACCATGACAACTAAGTTTGAAAGTTTAGAAGTTCAAGTCAAAGCTTAAGTAAATTTTAAAATACCGTAAATCAATTATATTTTTTTTTATAGTTAAGATGTATGGTTATTGAAGGTGAGAATGGCTGCAGAGTTTAATCTCTCCTGGCTAATGGCTGCAGAGTTTCATCTTATCCTGGCTAATGGCTGCAGAGTTTCATCTTATCCTGGCTAATGGCTGCAGAGTTTTATCTCTCCTGGCTAATGGCTGCAGAGTTTAATCTCTCCTGGCTAATGGCTGCAGAGTTTCATCTTATCCTGGCTAATGGCTGCGGAGTTTAATCTCTCCTGGCTAATGGCTGCAGAGTTTCATCTTATCCTGGCTAATGGCTGCAGAGTTTCATCTTATCCTGGCTAATGGCTGCAGAGTTTAATCTCTCCTGGCTAATGGCTGCAGAGTTTCATCTTATCCTGGCTAATGGCTGCAGAGTTTAATCTCTCCTGGCTAATGGCTGCAGAGTTTCATCTTATCCTGGCTAATGGCTGCAGAGTTTAATCTCTCCTGGCTAATGGCTGCAGAGTTTCATCTTATCCTGGCTAATGGCTGCAGAGTTTAATCTCTCCTGGCTAATGGCTGCAGAGTTTCATCTTATCCTGGCTAATGGCTGCAGAGTTTCATCTTATCCTGGCTAATGGCTGCAGAGTTTCATCTTATCCTGGCTAATGGCTGCAGAGTTTCATCTTATCCTGGCTAATGGCTGCAGAGTTTCATCTTATCCTGGCTAATGGCTGCAGAGTTTAATCTCTCCTGCATGGCTAATGGCTGCAGAGTTTCATCTCTCCTGGCTAATGGCTGCAGAGTTTAATCTCTCCTGGCTAATGGCTGCAGAGTTTCATCTTATCCTGGCTAATGGCTGCAGAGTTTCATCTTATCCTGACTAATGGCTGCAGAGTTAAATCTCTCCTGGCTAATGGCTGCAGAGTTTCATCTCTCCTGGCTAATGGCTGCAGAGTTTCATCTTATCCTGGCTAATGGCTGCAGAGTTTCATCTCTCCTGGCTAATGGCTGCAGAGTTTCATCTCTCCTGGCTAATGGCTGCAGAGTTTCATCTTATCCTGGCTAATGGCTGCAGAGTTTTATCTCTCCTGGCTAATGGCTGCAGAGTTTAATCTCTCCTGGCTAATGGCTGCAGAGTTTCACCTCTCCTGGCTAATCAAGAAATAAGATTCCTATCACACACACAAATATAGTCAGACGCTAAAAAAATATTTATAATAAGGGGCCGTCCATAAAGTACGTCACGCTATTTTTGACCATTTTTAACTCCCCCCTGTCACAAATCTCGGAACCCCCCCTAAAGTACGTCACACTTTCGAACAAAATTTTTGCTTTTTATTAACAAAATAATCAAAATTTAATATAAAACAGCGTGACGTCACACACGGCTGGACACCCCCCTCCCCCCTGTCACAAAGTGTCACACTTTCTTACACCCCCTCCCCCCTTTGGAGCGTGACGTACTTTATGGACGACCCCTAAGCTTATATATAAATAAGCTTTATCATAATATATATACTCAATTTTTAAAATTAGTATTCTGCATCACATTTAATGTGATATGTGATCAATGATATATATTTTGACAGTCAGTTCTAAATATCTTTCTTTTTTTTTAAAATGACAAACAAAATCCGTTATTGACGTTTTTTAAAGCTCTAATATCAAAAGTTGTTTATCGGTGAACGACCTCATCCACCACAGGCTCTCCCCTTCTCCCCCCCCCCTATTTTGAACTTCCACAAGTTCAAAGCAATTACCCTCTAGACCTCGAATCGTTAGTTTTCCACCTCTCCTCTTCTTTTCCATTGACATTATCAGCCCGTGGTTTAAACCTTCTTGATTCCGACGCGGAACAAAGAGAAAATCAATACTTGGAACAGAGTGGTTCACGGAATTACCTTAGAGAAAATGGTGGTTAATTCAGGACATAGAGATTGTTAGAGGATTAATGGGAAGACCTTATAACGAAAGGGATCACTTTTGTTGATGTTTCTTGAATTCATTTCAGATTGTCTAATGGAGTACTGTCTGCCTCATGCTGTTCTGGCATTGCTGCAAGAAGAAAACTCCCCAAACTCTCCCAAGTCGTACTTTATTAGTTCAAGTACAAAGTCAACCAAAATCACGCTCATTTACACTCGACGGAAACGCGATGCAGGTGGCAAAAACAAGAAAAAATACAATTTGAACGATGGCCATTATTCCTCAAGTGGAACAGACGACTACAGTCTACGCAAGCAATCAGAGCAGAACCGGGGCTTTGATGCCATTCAAAACACGGGACGCAATCTTAGAATTTGTGCATCCACTCCTGGGCGTGGTTACAGTGATGCGTCCAGAGTGCGTGAAAATAGAACCGATTCTTATACTACAAAAATGGCTACAGATCCACTCAAAAGAACCCCGAGTAGGGACTGTTTATCTTTTAACAATTTCACTGTCGATAATATAAAACATCAGGGAAATGATAGCGAAACGTCCAACCAATATCTGGAACTTTCTCCTCTGGAGGGACCTCCAGCACTTGGGCGCGAATCGAACTCACCTAAATCTCCGCGACCACTTACACCAAATTTTAACAGCTATTCTAATGTGTTATCCGTTGCGAATGCAGATCTTCTCTTTCCTGGATCAGTGCACTACACACCGTCAAGGCAACTGACCATCGAGTACGATGACTCTGATTTATCCCCGCCACCAACTCCGTGCATTAGTCGGACTAAACAATCAGTTTTGAATAGCCGATCCACCAGGGCACAGTACAAGGCAGAAACACAATATCATGCATCCACTGGGGGGCATATACCGCCAAGCAAAGTGTATTCTCCACAACACAAAACTTCAGCCAAACTTGCGAAAGGAAAGGAAAGTTACAATAAATAATCACATCAAAGTAAATAGTCATGCGATTCTTTGAAATGGCACTGACGACTTTGAATAACTGTTTGTCTATAAAAACGAAACCCCAAGCCTTAGGGGTCGTCCGTAAATGATGTCACGCGCCTAAAAAAAGGGGGGGGGTGTCAAGCATTTGTGGCGATGGGGAGGAGGGTTAAAGAAATGTGACGTCACATCAACAACAACAAAAAAAAACGCGCATCTTTAAATAAAATTTCCAAATAACTAATTGATTGCTTGCAATTTATTTAATGACGTTTTAAATAGCTTCACGTGTTGTACGATTAGGCCGTCCAATTACCCGGGTAGTAAAATTGCGCTCGGCTATCCGTGAAAATGTGGCTGCAACGTCTATCCTTTATAACAGGGGTGGACAGACCTCATGTAGTAACGTAGAGCCATTTAAAAAATAATATTAAATTTTGAGAGCCGCATTGAAACACTATGAGTCATTAAATATTGTTTGGAAATCTTCCAGTAATCATTTTATATATGTTTAATAAATTGTACGCGAGCCTCCATGTGAACACAGAAGAGCCGCATGTGGCTCGCGATCCGCTCTATAACAACGGTGGCCAAACTGCGACTCTTATTAGACTTATGTGTTCACATTACGGCTCGCGAAAATGTATCAAATAAAATTTTTCGTTTGAAATATTCCCTGTGAAAAACTACAAGTATTTTGATACAACTTTTCCCTCTAAACATGAAACAAAAATAAATCATTAAAAAAAAAGATTTTGGTTCTTTGAATGAATAAATGACTCGTGACAGGAAGTTAACGAGTGTTTGAAATGCGCCGACATTATTTTACCATAGGGGCCGTCCATAAATGACGTCACGCTCCTGGGGGGGAGGGGGGTCAGACTTTTGTGACGATGCGTGACGAGGGGGAGGGAGGGGGTTGAAGAAATGGGACGTCACATCAAAAGGGTAACTTTAAATAAAACTTCCACTGAAATATTTGGTGGCTTACAATTTATTTAATGAACTTTAAAAAAAATTTTTTTTTAAATCAGGGCTTCTCAATGTGCCGGTCGGTAGGCCATCAGATGCTGGTTGGCGTAAGCTATCAAGAGGCCAAAATGAAATCTAATTATAATCCTTAAGTTTGAGAACTCACAAGATAACGAATAAAATTGTTACACTGTGTCGCTTGATGTTGACATCAAAGCATTTGTGATGTAACCGCAGCTCCGTCGGCGAACTTTTTTGCCCGTTATCCCAAATAATACAAGTTTATGTGTGCGTTACCCCCCCCCCAACCCCCAGACTCTAGGTACTGCTCACATGACTCGGGGATATGGGGGATCGTTGTTAGCCCCCCCCCCAAAAAAAATGCTATCGGTGAGTTTTACAAGCATGACAAGTGTCTAAAAATGATCTGAATAGGATTATGTGTAGATATTTTAAGTCAAAACGTCACGGATATCCTTTTTCTTTAAAAAAATGTGGAATCTATTTGATAGAATTATAAACGTTTTAAGTTTGATATAATTGTGCGATTGGTTTTTGGTCAAACACCCCTGGCCATTCTAGATATAATGATAAATGAGCCCATTTAAAAGTTGTCAAGTATTCATTAACTTTATTTAATGCAACAAATTCTTGACATTGCAATTCGAGATGAGCACAAAACAACTTTTCTTCTTAGCTCAGTTTTGAAGGCATTAATTTTAAATATCACAGAAAGGATACTTGATACAGTCAAGTCACGTGGATTAAGATTATTGTCACTCGTGTCAATATAAATGAAAGTAGGGTGGATTTAGGTGTCTTCCTATAGTACGTAGGTAACCGTAGGTAAGAAATCTATATAGTTGTCATATTTTTAAAAAATGCATTTTCCGGAAGGAACCGGTTCAATAATGGGCATATGTTCCAAGCGTTCACGTACACATGACGTATTTTAATATATGTAGTGGATTGTAGTGGATGTTATGTGTCCCAAATGAGTCTGCATTACCCCCAAGAATTCCTTTTTGACCCCAGATGAGTTTATTTACCCCTGTTCGCCGACCTCTTTCTTACGGGATGCCCGTCAGTCAATTGAGGGATTTTAAAAAAAAATACATTTTAAAAATATTATTTTAAAATAATTTTTTTTTCTAAACAAAGACGTTAACCGTGATGATTAATAGTCAATGTTTAATTTGTATTCTTTAAAATAAAATATAATCTAAGGATGTTAACACAGTTCGTTTTTTGAAGGCCGGTTAAACGTTTTGAAAAAAATGCTTCACACGGGTTACGATATTACAATGTAGATCTTCACTAAATAAATAATAAATACTTAAATGACAATAAAAGTGATTTGAAACATACTTATTTTCAAATAGAAAATAAGGTGGGGGTTTTTTTTGGAAGTCCAAGCTTTGTGACGTATTTTTAGAGGGGGGGGGGTCTAACTTTTTGTGACGACGCGTGACGAGGGGGGGGGGAGGGGGGTAAAAAATCGGCCAAAATCGCGTGACGTCATTTATGGACGGCCCCATATATACTCATTCTAAAAATCTAGGGGGAAAGATTGGGAGTCGGCTTACAAGCGGGTCATAAGTGATTTCTGCATGTACATTGAATATCAGTGTTGTTATTGTAGATTGTAGATCATCAAGGTCCTTTTTTACATTCGACTGCTCTACCAGAAGCTATAAAATAATAATAAACATCTGCACTTACCTTATTTACTCATTTTATTTATTTTTTTGTGAATGTTTTAATAATTTTTTTTTACAAATTTTGTTTTGGACAACGAAATTTAATGTACGCGCTTTCGTCCCTTTTTACACACACCAAAAAATAAAATAAAACTAGACGCCCCGCGGCGTAGCATACGCCGCAGACTTGCTCATAGATAGTGCAAGGAATAAAACAAACCCGTAAAAACAAAGTTTTTGACTATAAATCCCTTATATATGAGACATAACTAACAGTATTGATTATTTTCAAACATTTACAGACTGAATCTGTCTTAACACAAGTTTGCTTCATAACCCTAGGGGGGGAGGGGTGGGTGGGAGGGGGGAGAGGGGAAAAGTCTGGTCACCGATTCGCTTGACCGAGCTCAGAGTGACACGTAAAATGTAAACAAAAGCGCACCGTCGTTTCGTTGGGTCGCCTCAATGCTCAAACTTTCACGTGGCAAAAAAACAATAACAAATCGTGAATTTAAATTACATACCTCATATAAGGATAAACTAAAAATGCATTAATTTAATTACGGTACGTTCGATCGATCTGAAATTTTGATACGATGCATTGTTAGGTAAGACGGGTCCGTGTGCCAAATTTCAGTTCGATCGGATCATTGGAAGTGGGTCATTTTCGACTTTTGTTTTTCCGCCCGCCGAGCCCATGAGATGATGAGAGAGAGACAGAGAGAGAGACAGAGACGGCCGTGAAGTTAATATAAGGGATTTAAATAAAACAAACCCGTAAAAACAAAGTTTTTGACTATAAATCCCTTATATATGAGACATAACTAACAGTATTGATTATTTTCAAACATTTACAGACTGAATCTGTCTTAACACAAGTTTGCTTCATAACCCTAGGGGGGAGGGGTGGGTGGGAGGGGGAGAGGGGAAAAGTCTGGTCACCGATTCGCTTGACCGAGCTCAGAGTGACACGTAAAATGTAAACAAAAGCGCACCGTCGTTTCGTTGGGTCGCCTCAATGCTCAAACTTTCACGTGGCAAAAAAACAATAACAAATCGTGAATTTAAATTACATACCTCATATAAGGATAAACTAAAAATGCATTAATTTAATTACGGTACGTTCGATCGATCTGCAATTTTGATACGGTGCATTGTTAGGTCAGACGGGTCCGTGTGCCAAATTTCAGTTCGATCGGATCATGGGAAGTGGGTCATTTTCGACTTCTGTTTTTCCGCCCGCCGAGCCCATGAGATGATGAGAGAGAGACAGACAGAGACGGCCGCGAAGTTAATATAAGGGATTTAAAAGGGAGGTGGAGAACGGACACAAACAGTAGCACGAACAAATGGGAACAACGCGGGTGAACGATGGGGGACCACCGAAGCATTTCTGGTAAGTATTTAGGACATCGCCACAATATATAAACAAATATTACAGCCATGAAGCCAAGTTGGAGAGCAACAACTTCGTCCATGAACGAAATATGCGAACAATAGAAACAGACAGGTACCTGGTGAAGGAATTGATGTAACATTGAACAAAGTTTTTTTCCGTGACATGCGAAGCGGTGTTTATGTTTGCTAAGAAAGGGGGGAAAAGAATAGGCATTGACATTTTTAAAAATAAAAAAAAACATATGTTGCCACTTGGGCTTGAACCTAAGACCTTCCGCATGTTAGGCGGATGTAATAACCAATATACTACGAAATACATACACACTGTGCAGGAACTTCGAAAGTGAATGTAAAAAACATTGCTGTCTCAAGACATGCCCCACCCCTCCACTACCTTCGCTTGCCAACCGTTAACTGTGTTTAGTTGACCCGAGCGAGGGTCATTCGTCATGCTCGGTTGCACATATTTTTGCTACTTACTTGCCTGGCATGGTCCCATGAAGAGAATTATATATATAGATACGGTTACTTGGTAACTCTTGCCTAACAAACAGCACAAAGACAAAGATAGGTGGTATAAAGTAAACACTCATAATGGCCGATTTAGTTTGTACCATTTTGTTTACGCTTTCCTATTATTTTTTGGGGTCGGCTTACGAGCGGTTTACACACTTTTAATACTATTCTGATTCTCTTCCAAAAGAAAGGGGTCGGCTTATGAACAAACGGGCTATAGAACTTGTATATACGGTAGTTACCAGTTGAGACCAGCCAATTTTTTAAAAATCACCCCCCCCCTTTTTTTTTCCTAATTCACTCCAATCGCGACCATGTTAAAAAAGTACATACATGTAGTCTAAATGTTTTTAAAATATATTCTAGTTGTTCAAAGATATTTACTGTATTTAAAAATATATATGAAAGTTTTTGTTGTTTTTTTAATCTGGACAAAACAAATGGTTGAAAATAATTTGGGCTGGATTAATTTTTTTTAAGTTAAAGGTTTGGTTTGTAAATGGTTTGTGGTGTAATAACTGTTACCACCCGCCCACAGGTGTTGACGCGCCTTGCTGAAAAAATTAACAAACTGGCGCCCTTTCTATTCGCTTGTGTTTCTTGTGTAGGCATAGCAGAAAAACTGATTTTTACTAAGACGTACAAAGTTGTCAGTATGTTAAGTTATCATTTAAAAAGTTACTACCGCCGCCAATGTTCCCTTTAATCTGCGTGATTGCGCGGCTGCGCAGTTCTCTGGCCGACGCGGCACAGAGGTTTAGAATAACCGCGCAGCAAATTGTGTAGTATTGCACAAAAAAATTGATGCTGTGCAACTTTGCTCACGAATTTATTTTACTTTGCAGTTGCACACGAACCAACGAACATTAGAGGGAACATTGACCACCGCCTAGCGGACATTAACATTTAAGCTGCTGGGCCCTGTGACCTGACTGATTGTTACGTCATTGTTGTTGACATTTTGTTTGAATGTTCTACTGTTTTTTAGCCTATGAGTGTGACGAATGCATTTACAGCTTGAATACAAGTTTATAGAGCACAATAGTGTGTTTTTGGAAGTATGCTGTTAGCTACTGTGTGAAATGAGTTGCATGGATGGTGGCTAGGTTGCACTTTATAGCCGTCACGACCGCGAAAATTATGCGGCGTTATGCACGTGTCACCGCGCAGCTTTTTTCAACAATATTGAGAGACCTAGTTAAGATTATGAATGTACCGGATTTCGGCTCCAGCAAATCCGGAATCCGGCCATTTTTACAAATCCGGCTCCAGCTTTGGCAGAATTTCATTTCATAAATCCGGCCAATTCCAGCTGGCAATAGAGCATGATATATATATATATATATATCCGGAATACTTAAATCTGGAATCCAGCCATTTTTACAAATCGGCTCCGGTCGGCTTTCACTTCATAAATCTGTCCGAATCCGGCTCCGGTCGGATTTTTAAATTTGAATCCGGTACACCCGGATATATTAAATAGATTGCAGACTTACACTAAATACATATTTCAATGTAAAAAAAAAGATATTTGATACATGCTTGTGTTCAATTGGAAAATACTTTTGGGGGGGGGGAAAGGGCAAGCTTTGTGACGTAATATTGAAAAAAGGGGGGTCTAAGTTGTGACGAACTGTGACGAGAAGGGAGGGGGGGGGGTAAAACATCCGTCAAAATCGCGTGAGATCATTTATGGACGGCCCTTTAGTTAATACTTTTCTTTCTCTCTCTCTCTTTCTCTCTCTTTAGGGCCTATGATTATGTATTAATTGTTTTTCTTACTCCATGATGATTCGTTTTCTTCGGGTTAAAAACTTAATCTTTTAGCAACTTTTGTGTAAATATTATTTCTCTCGTCTTAAGCGACTAGGTAGCAATATATTTATATAATGAATGTTTTCAGACTGTTTAAAGCTAATTGGTTTAAATATTATTGAAGCAAGCATCTATAACTGTAATCAATTTCACTTTTGAAATGGAGCAATGCAAATTAATTCAGTGAAGTTTTACATTTTATATTTATTTGTTATTCCGGGAACACCTTAAGATTTCTAGGTAACAGTCACACTCTGACACGGTGCGTGGCCACCCATTTGTGTTGTTGTCTGACTCTGTGCTTGACCCTCTGTACTGTTATTGTCTGACACGGTGCGTGGCCATTCTATTTTATTGTCTGAATCGGTGAGTGGCCCTCTGTACTGTTATTTTCTGACACGGTATGTGACCATTATGTTGTGCTATTGTCTTACACGGTGCGTGGCCACTTTGTACTGTTATTGTCTGACACGTTAGGTGGCCACTCTGTACTGTTATTGTCTGACACGTTAGGTGGCCACTCTGTACTGTTATTGTCTGACATGGTACGTGGCCACTTTGTTGTGTTATTGTCTGACACGGTGCGTGGCCACTCTGTACTGTTATTGACTTTCAACATTTTTTTAAACAAGGAAGACAATAATCTTGAGCAAGACTTTTTATCCATGAAACTATACTTTTGTATATTATAGAACATAGATGACATGTCTGAAATGTTAATGAATTTTTTCAAAATGAACGTAGGCGTCTCGTCATTATTTGTAGTACTTTATTAAAGAGTACTTTACTATAGGTGTACTTTATTACCTACACAAGACACTATTTGCATTTAAGAAACTAAGTTGATGCTACCTCTTGACGTTGTAACACACGCAATTAATTAGATTTGATGTTTATATATATAATTTTTGAGTTTAGTATTTAATTGTCTTTAAATGAATCAATAATTATTTGACAATTTTGTAATTGTAAATAATCAACGCAATAAAAGATTTTTTTATCTTATATGTAGTCTGTTATAGATTTATCTTAGTTTACCCTAATTATGGTAAAAAAAAAGTTGTTAAAATGCTTTTTTAATTGTTATTGAAGGATATCTCATTTTATTGCTGTAAATTTTGTTGAACTTCATCAAAATTCATTAACGACTTCACTTCGGTAATACTGGAGGGAATCCTGCTGAGATATCGACAAGCAACATATTAAATAAACACTTTTACCCGGGTTTGACCAGCTGTATGTTAAATGAAGGGCCTTTTTTCTATTAATGAGTGATGAAATCAAAAGGCGCTGAGGATTATATATATAAAAATATTTTTACCCTTTCCCACTAAGTTCTTGGAACACAGGATTGTACGCTGCAAGCAGATGCATCAGTTCTAGAATATCGCCTTTATTTGCATTAGTATTTTCCTCTCTTTGACAACGAAAACCAAAGCCAAAGTTCTCTTCGATAGGATTCAATAATATCGAACATTCTAATTCAAACAAAAACTTCTTGCCATTTTGTTTTGTTTTCTTTCACAACAAAATATTGTTGTTCTTTTTAAAAATAATGATGCTTTAGAAGGCTAATAGGCCTAATTTTAAAAACGCAAACAATTTTTTCCGGTAGTTTACTATCTATATTCTGGTGTAAGGTCCCTGTCTAATTTGGAGAAGTTAATAATAATATTTTGGGCAATGTCAATTGCGCTACCCTTTAAGTAATCGAAAATTTTCATTTGTACGTACTGTCAATTTATGTATATCTATTAAGTCCCCTATTAAGTCGATGTATGTTGTTGAAATTCTATTGGTTGTTGGAATTTAACGGAAAAAGCAATTTTCGCTTTTATAAGATGAGCGCCTGAAAAACTTGAATCAATTAGAGGTACCAGAACATCAGTGTCATATTCTTCTTGTACTTCAGCCTCTTGGTTTTTCAGTTCAGTAGCATTAGTATCAGAAGACTTTTAATTAGTTGCATTATGGAATTAGACGTTTTGGCATCTAGCATTAGAAACCATTCACTTATTTAAGATACTGCATATACTGTTATTATTTTTATAAATTTCTACCGTGGCTTTTCTTTTATTTAATTAAAATTTATTTTAAAGTTTTTCAATTTTAAATCCTGTATATTAACTCGTCGTTTCTGTTTGGTTGAGTGTTTCCGTGTCGCCAAAACTTTGGATCGATTTTAACCCACTTCCTCGTAAGCTAGTGAGCTGAAATTTTTCAGGCAGTTTGGGACCGATGATAAAAATGATGTATCAAAATTTCAGATTGATCGCATGTAGCGTGTTTAAATTATTGAATTTTTAGTTTATTTTATTTATCTCTATGTATCAGGTTAAATTTTTGAGATAGAATGTCGCGGTGCGTATTATATTGAACAACCTTTCCTGTCGCGCAATAAGGTGCGTATTTTATTGACAACACTTTTTATAAACATATTCCTGATCGGTGCGCATTATATTAAACATGTTTTATGACACAACTACAATTTTGTATTTTTGGATGGTCTTGCGCTGCGAATTATAATGAACATTCTTTAATTACGTCTCGTACATAAAGGATTTATAGTAAAAAACTTGTTGTTTTAACGGATTTTTAAAATTTTAAATCGTTTATATTAACTCGTCGTGTCTGCTTGCGCCCTTTCTTGTCGCCAAAACTTTGGATCGATTTTTAACCCACTTTCTCGTAAGCTAGCGAGCTGAAATTTTTCAGGCAGTTTGGTACCCATGATGAAAACGATGTATCAAAATTTCAGATCGATCGCATGTACCGTAATTAAATTATTTAATGTTTAGATTATTTTATTTATCTCTATGTATCATGTTATTTTTTGAGAGAGAGTGTAAGGGTGCGTATTATATTGAACAACCTTTCAATCGCGCAATAAGGTGCGTATTTTATTTCTTTAAGAAAGGGGATAAATCAGACCCTGGTAATTACAGGCCTGTATCACCTGTAAATTACTAGAACACATAATATATAGTAGAATAGTTAACAACCTTGACAAATATAATGCCCTATGCCCACATCAACACGGCTTTAGAAAAAACAGATCATGTGAAACACAATTAATAGGTTTAATAGATGAACTATCAAAAGGCTTGGACAAAAATGATCAAATAGATACAATATTACTAGACTTCTCAAAAGCATTTGACAAAGTTCACCACCTTAGTTTACTTAAAAAACTTAACTACTTTGGAATCTCAGGTTCCTTACATCACTGGATCCAAGAATTCCTTTTGGGCAGGGAGCAAACTGTAATAATTAATGGATCTAAATCTGCACCAATAAAGGTTAACTCAGGAGTTCCACAAGGAACTGTGCTAGGTCCCTTACTCTTTTTAATTTATATAAATGATTTACCCAACAACATCTCAACAGGTACAAAAGTTAGGTTATTTGCTGATGATTGTATAATCTATAGAACAATTAAATCAGAACAAGATAGCAATATTTTACAAAAAGACTTAGATGAATTGATAAAATGGGAAACTAACTGGAGTATGTCTTTCCACCCAGAAAAGTGTCAACTGTTAAGAGTAACAAAGAAAAAGAAACAAATAAATTCAAAATATTACATTCATGGAAAAGAACTGACCCAAACTAAAGATGCAAAATACTTAGGAGTCTTAATAAATGAGAAACTATCATGGAATCCCCATGTCAATGAAGTTATTAAAAAATCAAACAAAACCTTAGGCTTTATAAAAAGGAACTTTAACAAATGTAATAGAGATATAAAACTAAAATGCTACCTCACTTTGGTGAGACCTGTACTAGAATATGCATCTTCTGTGTGGGACCCATCCACCAAAGAAAACATTGATAAACTATCTTATCTATACAGACGCTCCTTCTATGCAGAAGATAGTTGCGTCCACAGACCATGACAGATGATCTGTTGGCAAGTGATGCAGCATTCACAGGCCACGGCTTTGTGGGTTCCACGCATTACCCAGCCGCCTAACTACAGTGTTAGGTACCCATTCGGAGCGGGGTGACTCAGGAACGTCCTAGGCCCCGGGAACAAACCCTTGCCTTCACACGGATTCGAACCCGTGACCATCGGTACGACAGTCCAGTGCGCTGCCACTCGACCACCGCGTCCCCCTCTAGAACAAATTCAAAAAAGAGCTGCCAGATTCATTACTGGAGAATATTCGAAACTGACAAGAATAACACCATTAGTTAAATCATTAAACCTTGAAACACTAGAGGATAGAAGAACCAAGAGCAAAGTAGTAATCATACATAAAGCAATTAATTCGAATTTAGAAATACAACACAAAGATAACTTAATACAACCCTCAGATAGACATAAGGATAAAAACACCTTTCTTATTCCGTATGCAAGAACAAACACATACAAGTTTTCCTTCTTCCCGTCCGGAATTCGGGCGTGGAATGGGTTGCCTGAAGAATCCAGGAAAACCAACACTTTATCAACATTTAAATCTCTAATAAAAATGCAGGACTAAACACAAACCATAGATAAGCGTAGGACGCAATAATCTTCTGTATAGAAGGAGCGTCTGTAAACAGATAAGATAAGACAACACTTTTTATAAACATATTCCCGATCGGTGCGCATTATATTAAACATGTTTTACGACACGTAACTACCATTTATGGATGGTGTTGCGCTGCGTATTATAATATACATTTTTTTAGTTATGTCTCGTTCATAAAGGATTTATAGTAAAAAAACTTTTTTTTTACGGGTTTTTTAAAATTTAGAAGCTAATAAACATTGAGGAATTTTTCGCCCGCAACTAAGTGTCAACTTAGTTTGCTTCGTGTTTCATGTTTGGGTTTTATTTTATTTTGATAAAAAACTCCACTATCTTTTAAAATGTTCATTCTTAAAAGCAAATAATCTACAAGAGATTTGTCACCCCTAACAAAGCGACGCCCGGGGCATTTGTTCCCCTTTCGCTACTCGCTACGCCATGAGCCTTGAATTTTTCTAGATATGTGTCCACTGATTTGAGATGCTGTGCTGTAAAGAAGGTCTCTAGATTCCGCCCAGACGGTCTCCACATCAGCGAAGGCTTTTGTGTGTGTAGTGTGGATACATTAGTTGTTTTGTAGTCTTTTCGGGTTCACTCATACCCTATTCACTACCACCATAACCAAAGCACTAATGCTAATACGTGTACAAAGGCACAGAACATGATAAACTACACAAGAACTTTACCTCTACTAGTACTAGCTGAAAGGAAGAAAAGCTGAGGCATGGAATGTCATGTCCGTCAAAACAGGAACAGAAACCTACTCAGTAGCGTAGTGCGGGTTTTTGCTGCAACTGCATCATGACAACTGAACACAAAACAAGTGAACACACATACAACTGAACACTCGACAAGTGAACACACATACAACTGAACACTCAACAAGTGAACACGCATACAACTGAACACTCGACAAGTCAACTCACGACAACTGAACACAAAACAAGTGAACACACATACAACAGAACACGCAGACAACTGAACACTCGACACGTGAACACGCAGACACTGAACACTCGACAAGTCAACTCATGACAACTGAACACAAAACATGTGAACACACATACAACTGAACACAAAACAAGGGAACACAGACAACTGAACACTCGACAAGTGAACACGCAGACACTGAACACTCGACAAGTGAACACGCAGACACTGAACACTCGACAAGTGAACACGCAGACACTGAACACTCGACAAGTGAACACGCAGACACTGAACACTCGACAAGTCAACTCATGACAACTGAGCACAAAACAAGTGAACACACAGACAACTGAACACTCGACAACTCAACACATGTACAAGTGAATACACAGAAAAGTGTGTAATGTGTGTTCAGTTGTCTTTTGTTTACTTGTCCGGTCATAGTTTGTTTTATATCCACGTTAAATGAAGCGTAAACAGCAGGGCCGGCCCAAGAGTATGCGTATCCCAAGGCAGCATACGATATGCGGGGCCCCGAGCACAAGGCAGCAGCTGAGGAGAAAGACCCATGCAAAAATTTGCATTTCTACATAAATTAAAATAATAGGAAATAAAAAATTAAATTATTTAAACTTTTACTCTATAACGGCACTGAACCATCAATAAATACAGTTGTATTCATTTAATTGAATACCCTAAAACTCCCCCAAAAATGTAAATAATTTTTAAAAAATGTTTTGGTATGCTAATTGACAGTTGATATATGTATTATATAATAAATATTAATTAACAATATAAACTCTATACACTAGCGTTGGTTTAGTTTTATCTTCTACTTCCACCTTGTTTTTACAACTTACGAGCAAATCTTGTAAGATCTGAAATACCTGTAATTTCAATATTGTCAAGATCCTTAGCAAGCAACATCATTCTTAATTGACAAAATAGCTAAGTTACTCAGTCGATCTTGAATCATTGTTTATCGCATATAGTTTAATAAGTTTTAGTTTCGAAAAGCTTCTTTCTTCGTAAGCCAAATTGACAGGAATAGTTAGAAGTATTCAAAGTGCAAAGTGTTTGTTAGGAAAGTCACTATAACGCTTTTTTACTGAATGGAACTTCAAAAATATTAAGAGGATCGTTGTAGGTGACTGCAGGAATTATGGAATTCAATGATTGCAACTCTTCAGCAAGCATGAAATCATCAAAATCATTTCTTTCGCAGGCTGTGAGATTTTCTCGAGATTATATAACAATTCAGTAGATCATTTTTTGTTATTGATGAAATTTATAAAGAAATAAAAAACGAGCCATGATGCCTTAGTATTTGCTCAAAGCGAATGTCCATTGACATGATTGCATATCTTTGCTAAATTTTTCTTTTTTTTTAAACCTTGGTTCAATGGATTCAACTTCTTTGTCTGTCGCAATTTCTTTTGAAAACATTATTGTTTCAAAACCGACATTTCGGTAAGATTTCAACAATTTGCAAGTATCTTTCATGCTGTCAACTGCAGTTGCTAAAAAAATATTTTATAACTCTTTGCATTTGTATTTAAATTGGAACAATATGTCGTACCAAAAAGCATTTCAAACAATGAAATTGAAGTTTTTACGTTGTTTGCACAATGAGTCTGCTTCACTTCGAGATTTTTTATCACTACTTTGCCCTGCAAATTTGAAAAGTGCAACGGCAACATAGACTTAAAGTCTACCTAATATTAAATCACAAATAAAGGGGTTAGAAGTTTAAGATTAAGGATGAACAATTTATTTTATCGCATACTTTCTTTAACATAAGTAGTATATTAATTGATGGTAGTAACTTGCTGAAACCCACAAACCGAAGTATTGTATACGTATCTGATTCTATTTTTAAGGAAATAAGTGTTGAAAATACAGTATTGCTGAGTGCTGGCGTTAGTTTTAATGCAGCACCGCTTTCCGGAAGTTAAATTTTTAAAAATGGCGGTGTGCTTTAGATAAGTCACTTCATTTACCTCACAGATTAATATCACACTTCCTTGTGAATCAAATTACGCAAATAAAAAAATGTTCAAAAAGAAGGCTGATGTTGACAAGCATGTTACTGCTGTTCTATCACGTAAAAGAGACGAAAAAGAGGTATATAAATAATCATTTAACCTAAATATATTATTCATCACATTTTTGCCATTTGCGTGGCTGTACTCACTGTACTGAGTACTGTACTGTTTAATTTACTTAAGACTTAAGACTTAAAAGGAAAGCGTTAGCCCCAGGATTCTGCGAATAATTTTCAACGTTAACCCCAGAATTTTGCGAATAACGTTGAGCGTTATCCCCAGAATTCTGTGAATGACTCTCGACGTTGATGGGAGATTTCAGTGAACTATTCTGAAAGTTAATTTTGAGCATTATTTATCATTTATTCATTAGGCATTCCGGTAATCCTGCAGATTTTACACGTATATTATAATTTATTATTTCACAGCGAAATTTAATTTTTTCATGAGAACTTACATTTTTAATTTATTAAATGCATTATTATATGTCGTATTTCAGCTATTACAGCGCTAATTTGTGAGTCTTTTTAATTTCAAATGCATTTTTTCGGCTCTATATAATACATAATGTGGTCACGATACGTCCATTTTGTTTACCTAGCGAACTGCTGCCAGGTGTTTTTTACCTGGCTCGACCCATGCTAAAATAAATTTACTGACTGAAGATATTTTTTTAAAAGTATTATTCATCTATTTTAGCGTTCTTAGAAGATAAATAAATATTTTAAAGACAATTTCTTTTTTTTTCGTTACTAGATGTTTGATTCTTATTTTCTTTGTTTGTAAGTGAGAAATTTCCATTTGGCATCTTATTGGACAATCCGGCATGTAGTTTGATAATTTAAAAAATGGTTGCATCATCATCAGACTATTTGCTGTTGAGAGCCGAAAAAATGGCTTAGAAATTAGAAAGACTTACAAATTAGCGCTGTAATAGCTGAAATACAACATATAATTATGCATTTAATAGATTAAAAACGAAAGTTCTCAAGAGAAAATTAAATTTCGCTGTGAAATATTAAATCATAATATACGTGTAAAATCTGCAGGATTACCGGCATTCCATTAGAGTAAGCGTTATTCGCACGGTTTTGGCAGTGCGAATAATGTCCAACATTATCCGCACGGTAAACAGTGCGGATAATGCCTAGCGTTATTCGCACTGCCGCACGGTTTTGACCGTGAGAATGATGCCAAACTATATCTAAATTCTTATTACTAACTGCTTATTATTTAGGATGTTGATAGCGTTACGACATGTCGTAACCTACCCAGGAAACTGCTGCTACGACATGTCGTAGCACAAGTTTCCTGGCTAGTGCTACGACTAGTCTTAGCAGTAGATAGGTACTTCGATACTCATTCGCGCATCGATCTGCGCATGTCGTAAATTCACGGAAAAACTGTCATGGCGTTTTTTATTAAGCTTTAGCGGCGATAACATTGTTTTTGCGTTCTACGTCATATATATTCAAAATAGAGTGCTCCTCGTCATCAGTGACGTTTACCACAAAATTTCATAGTATTTTGATACCATTTTTGCAGTGAGTTCGATCACCGCATCGGCGCACTTTAATCCTATTGAAAAAGGTATCTGATAAACTTTAAAATAAACTTTATCTTAAAGGGTATGATATAGTGGTTTGGAGTCAGAATACTTATTTAATTTTCGAACCTGAATAACTTTACTTCATTAAAATTGGTTTTAGCCCTTAAAAGTTATGCCTTCCCCCATTTTAGGACTTGAAGGTGGAAATAAAAATCGCATCACGAGTCATCCCCCTTTCAAATTAAAAACGGGGTTGTGGGAAATGTCTTTCTTTAATAAGTTTTTCCTAAATACGATGTAATGCATAAATGTAATTATATATTGAACTGGTAAGAATTGATTACAGCTATTGATAGATTTAGTAAGTTTAATAATATTTAATAGAATAGTAACACCATAGATTATACTTAAACTTGATTTTCCCGAGTAATGAGTTATTTCAATCATAATGTAATATGATTAATAAATGAATTATTTCTATACATTGTCATTGTTTATTTGACTATACTATACTAATAATTACAATTAGTTATTAGTAATATTAAAGTGAGTTTACAAATAAATACAGGTCCAATTAACATTAGACCCTAATACTATTAGTATTAGTTTTCTAGTATAAAATCTTATAGTATTAGTTGATAGTGATCATAGTCTTTGGGTTACTTTAATTACTTATTTATATTATTATGTGGTATATTATTATTATTAAAATTAACTAAATAATTTTAAGAGCATAATTAAAAGTTTTGTATAATGCTAAGTCCAAAATGATACTAACCTTAGAATTAATAATAATGATGGTGATGTAATCCTTTTATTTAAAATTTAATGTTTGTTGTTAACATTTTTTGTTAAATCTCACCCACATTCTTCTTTTCACAAAGATGAGGACATACACATTTGACAAACAATAAATTAATCAAAACAAATAAATCTCAATAATTAAAATTAAATTGCCAAATAAAATAGGCATAAGAATAGTTACAAGAGATAAAAATTATATTCCACCGCAGAACTCGGAATATCTTCAATTGCCAAATATTTGATGAAGACAATGACAAAGGTTATGAATGAAATATTGAGAAATTTGCATACAATAATACAAGTTATTTACTCAGAAATTGACAGGCAAAATGTTCTTATTATCATTTAATGATTAAATGAGGTACTTAAATCTTCAAATACTTATTGACTTTAATTTTAATTTGAAATTTCAGTAATCAGGCATCGAAGGTGTGGGGTATTTCCAAAAATAATTTATTGTAACTTGCATTCAGTTTTATTTTAAAGTCAAATACTTACCATTCAAACATTTAAATATAGTAATTGATTTAAATTTACCATACAATTAATTAAAATACATTAGGCATGCAATTGTTTGTTCTGATTTGTATTTATATATCAATATATATATATATATATATAAATTCTAATTTTCGGTATGATTTTTTTCAACAAGCCTTTAAATATATTTTTACAAAATTCAAAATCTTGATAAACTTTAAACATTTCTTGTTCATTGTTTTGTAAATTGGATTGTGAATGTCTCCTGAAAATTTGATACCTTTATCTCTAAAATTAAAAAAGTTGTGAGGGAAAGAGTACAGAATTTTGAAATTTGGGTCACAAGTTTTTTAATAAATAATATAGGTTATATAAGGGGAAAAAAAAATCGACAAAAAAAATCATAACTCCACTTCTATAAAAGATAGAAAGACAAAACAGGTGTTTTTGAAAAGGTCTTAGCAAGCCCTTTAAAATGATATATTATTTAAGCCTATAGGACTTCATTTAAATTTTATGTCAAAGTACCTACAGTAGAGTAGACACTTTGAAAAAACTAAGTCTAAGTCGCTATAATATCTTAAACTCTTCTTAATATTTTAGACACATATGTTATACTCTATTAATAGATCTGGGCTATTTATGTGTGTATTAACTTCAAAAATGTAAATTTAATTAGTATAAAAATAACAATCACATTCACTGTGGTTTATTAAAAAAATAATTATTAACAAAAAATTGCCGACATCGGGGTTTGAACTAAGGTTCTTAAGTCCACTCGTTTTTGAGAACCGTTTAACCGTTAAAAAAAACAACCGGTTAACCATCGGTCCGTATTTCCCTATATTTTGAGAACCAGCGAGAGGATGCATGAAGATTGAAGTTTTCGCCTCGCGTCGTCTGATAAAATGACATCAAAACCCGCTTCCCCCACTTGCGTTCAGCTCTTTTTCGCGATAGCTTCAACTTCAATTCAGAGAATTAAAAACAAAAAATCTTCCAAACAATTAAGCAAACAGTGATGGTTTATTGTCAATTTTTAATTATTTTTTTCTTCTGAGAACTCATGATTAACCGTTCTAAATAAGAGGACCGGTTAAACCGTTAGTAATAGTTAGGGGTCTACCGATATGCCTTTTTGCCGATACCGATATTACCGATATTTTTTTGCCGATATGAGTATTTGTTATGACAAAAACCAGCGGTCATATTTGATGACGTCATTCTTAAATTTATCACTCGTAATTATTCATCTTTAATATTAGGGGACTACCGGTACGCATTTTTGCCGATATTACCGATATTTTTTTCCGATATGAGTGCCGATAGCGTATTTGTTAGGACAAAAACCAGCGGTCTTATTTGATGACATCATTTTTAAATTCATCACTCCTAATTATTCATATTTAAATTAGGGGACTACCGATAAGCATTTTTGCAGATATTACCGATATTTTTTTCCGATATGAGTGTCGATATGAGTATTTGTTAGGACATAAATAACAGCAGTCTTATTTGATGACGTGATTCTTAAATTTATCACTCGTAATTATTTATATTTTATAATTAAGGGGTCTACCGATATCCAGTTTTGCCGAAATTACCGATTTTTTTCCCGAAACGAAGTTTCCGATGTGTTTACAAGTTCCAGTTCATGACCTACATAAGACTCATAACAAAACGAACCGTCCTTTATAAAAATGTACAAGCATATTTGGTACTCCTTTTGAAACTTCAAACTTGACTCATAATTATTAATTCTAACCAATAGTTTAATGGCTTTTGCACACGGCCACCTTTTATGAATGAAACAATGAGAACTAAGTACAATAGTAATAGAGTGAAAATGAGGCTGAAGGTTGAATGGTTGCCAATGACAACAAGTCTTCACACGGTACATTTTGTTATTCCATATGAAACGAAATGTTTTAGACATCTGCGATTCTGCGTGCATCTTTGCTATTAGAGCGATTACGTGAACATGTTTACATGTTATACATTTATTAGAGCAATTACGGTATACTTGGCATCGGCACTATTTACTAGGGGTCTACCGATATGCCTTTTTGCCGATACCGATATTACCGATATTTTTTTTGCCGATATGAGTACCGATTAAGGGGTCTACCGATTTCCAGTTTTGCCGATATTACCGATTTTTTTGCTCCCCGAAACAAAGTTTTCGATGTGTTTACAAGTTCCAGATCATGACCTACATAGGACTCATAACAAAACGAACAATCATTTATTAAATTGTACAAGCAAAATTAGGAAGTCCTTTTGAAACTTCAACCTTGACTCATAATTATTAATTCTAACCAATTGAATAGTTTAATGGCTTTTGCACACGGCCACCTTTTATGAATAAAACAATGAGAACAAATTAATAGTAATAAGTGAAAATGAGGTTGAAGGTTGAATGGTTGCCAATGACAGCAAGTCTGCACACGGTACATTTTGTTATTCCATACGAAACGAAATGTTTTAGACATCTGCGATTCTGCGTGCATCTTTGCTGTTAGTATTAGAGCAATTACGTATTACGTGAACATAATGTTTACATGTTATACATTTTATTATAGCAATTACGGTATACTTGGCATCGGCACTATTTACACAGTATTTCTGAGTATACGAAAATCGGCCGATACCTAAACAATATCATGGCACACAGTATCGTGGCTGCACATATTAATACTAGAACTCTGTGGAGACTATTTCAATACCGGTATCGGCGGGCTCGATATATTAATTTGTCGAGATATTGTAAATCTAAATGATAGTTTTTTCGTTTCCGTTTTTTTGGGGGGGGGGTCAAAATGTCACTTATTATGAAATATCGGTGACGTCAATATCGGGACCTTTACATGCTACCGATACCGATATTGCCGATATCCAGATATCGGTGCCGATATATCGGCTGGCCGATATATCGGCTGGCCGATATATCGGTAGACCCCTACTATTTACGCAGTATTTCCGAGTATACGAAAATCGGCCGATACCTAAACAATATCAAAGCACATGGCACACTGTATCGTGGCTGCACATATTAATACTAGGACTCTTTTGACTATTTCAATACCGGTATTTGGGTCGATATATTAATTTGTCGAGATATTGTAAATCTAAATGATAGTTTTTTTGTTTCCATTTTTTTGGGGTCAAAATGTCACTTATTCAACTTATTATGAAATATCGGTGACGTCAATATCGGGACCTTTACATTCTACCGATATTGCGATATTGCCGATATCCAGATATCGGTAGACCCCTAGTAATAGTTATCGAGGTATTTTTCCTTAGTTACGACTAGTCGTAACACTTGACTTGCTACCACTAGTCTTAGTACTCTTAGCAGTTAACACTTCGATTACTGCGAAAAAAACTAAGTTGCTATAATTTATAGTAATAATTTCTCTAATATTTTAACTTTAACAAACTCTTTATAATATTTTATACGCATATATCAATATCATAATATATAATAAGATATTAATAGATCTCTGCTTATTTATGTGTTATGTGTATTAATTCATAAAACTTAATTTATTTAAATAGATTTAATCATCGTATGTGCTTTTCAGAATAAGAAGTACAAAAATAACAATTACCATCACACTCATTGTTGTTTTTAAAAAAAGATTAATTAAAAATTTTTTTAATTAAAAAACACGCCGTGAGAGAGAAGAGAACCCATGAATCTGTTTTATTATCAAATACCGTCCTTCACTATCACATCATATGGTGGGGCTCATGTCAGATTTCGATTTTTAAAAAATTATATCTGTCATTAAATGGATACCATTCAAATTTTTTTTAACCTTTATTATTTGATTATGAGAACTATTGTTTATTATTAAAGTATTAGTATTAGCATAATTAAAATACAGCATATTTTTTACGACTAGTCGTAGCAGCAGACAACTCGACGGGATGTTACTAGTGTTACGACATGCCGTTACTTTGTCGTAGCAGCAGACACTTCGTATTATTTATGTATCATTGCTTATTGTAGGCACTTCGATACTCATTCGCACATCGTTCTGCGCATGTCAAAAATTTACGGAAAAACTTTTAAAACAAATTTGACGGTTCGCTGTTCGGTACTCTACGGGTACCTCGGAATTTTTGTGTTTACGTCACAGTTTTCTAAAAATAATTTAATTTTGTATTCAAATACGTCAGATAAGTGGGTTCCGGTGGCTCTATCACTGTTTTGAGTGGTTGTAAACATTGGGAATTTTTTTTACTTCACTTTTACGACTCGGTACGCTACAAATGTCTTAACCATACTGGTGTTAGTAAAATTACACTCATGAAACCTAATTATACACGATCCGCATCCAATCTTTGTTGTAAAAAACACCAACATAGTCAGCTTACACTTTTTACACGACCGTTAGGAATTTCGCAAAGGCATCAACGCCTCAACATCGTTATAAAAATTAAAAAAAGATGGCGCCGATCGTATTTTCTTCATTGAGCCAATGGGGTTCCCGATATGATTCTCAAACATTTTTCAATCTCTAAACATCTAAATAATTAAAAATAAATTACTGATAATATACACTGCTACTTCTAGTATTGTTTAAAAGTATTAATAATAGTATTAGTAAGTTTAATTCTAAACCAAACTTAAGACTTAATTATAGTTAATAGTAATAATACTAATAATAGTAATATCCGTTGCAGCAGTGCTACGTACATTTCAACTTTAAATAAATAAATAAAACTCATAACAATCAATAATTACAGTTTAATTATCATCATACAAATATAATTAAATAAGCCTATTAGTGTCAGTGAGCATATATTAAACTAAAAATATAAAGAAATATAATAATATAAATAAAAATTAGTGAAATTGAAGTCAAAACACTTATACTAAGGCTACCACTGTTTTAATAGCTTCATGCAATCAATTAAGTTATTGTTTTAAATTCTAATTACCTGTCATACATATAAGTATTGATTTAACATTTAACTAAAACATATATTTAATTAAAATCCAATAAACATGTTATATTTTTTTAACACTTGACTTGAGACACATTTTTTTTTCTCCAACTTTTTGGATGATTTTTTACAACTTGACCTTAAAAAAATAAATTTTAAAAAATAATAATTGTTGTAAATTATATAGTTAGTTGTTTATAATGTTGTATATAAGAATGTGATTGTCTCCTAAAAATTTGGTGCAAATATCTTTAAAAATGATAAAGATATGGGTGAAAGGGTGAGAAATTTAAAAAATGGGTTACAAGTTTTTTTTAGTAAAATATAAAGTTTATATAAGGGGCTTAAAAAATTCACAAAAAAATGATAACTTGACTTCTGTTTAAGATAAAAATATGAAATTGGTGTTTTTAGAAAGCTTAGAGCTAGCCCTTTCAAATGATATTTGTTTTAACATGATATGACAATATTTAAAAATCTTGTCAAAGTACCTGCTAATTGACATATTTTGTTTTGGAGGGTATACAAATAATTAAATTGTCATTTTAACCGTCTTTCGAGTGACTGGAATCTTATATTTTTTAAATCCATTTTAGCAATAATCTGAGGGGACCTGCATAATATCGTTAGTTAATCATTAGTTAATTAATTAGTAACACTATGGATTTAGCTGATATTAAACTATTATTAACTGTTCCACGCACTCAAACTTTGTATTTTTATTCTATATATTTTAAAGTACAGTCGAAACCGGTTAAGTCGACGGCGTTGGGGTATGAAAAATGGCGTCGACATAACCGATGATCGAGTTAAAACGAAAACCAATATGGCGGCAAAATATTAACATGTGCTTGAAATTTCTTTATGTACGTGATTAATTAGTTAGCGTTAATTAGTGATGGGACGATTAATCGGAATCGTATCGGAACCCTAATATTTCTTCGCTCTTTCCTAAGGTTGTAATGACCGTTCGTTTTTAAGGACCGTTTAAAATTTAAATATAACCATGGTTCCCACTCAGGAAAACGGGAAAAAGTCGGGAATTCTTTAAAAAAAATTCTCGGCCTTGAAAGTCGGGAAAAGTTATGACTAATCGGGAATTTATATATATATATATATATATATTTATGCCGAAGTAAAGGACTTTGATTACGTCTCTGTCATGTTTCGATTCCATTTAAATTAAAAATAAGTTACCAGTTTACAATTGTCTGCGCATGCGTTAAAAGGTCAAAGTTTACGCCTCGCCTAGTCCCATTCAGCAGCCGCTAGCGTTTGCAATGCCCGTCGAATCAGCGAATAAAAAAAAATAAACATATCAATATGGTAATTTTAAGTTTAATGCTTTTGACGTGCAGGATATCTGTTACCATCAGAACGCTCTCGAATTTCCTCAGTCTTGTAATAATATAAATAAAACTATTGCGGCCTTGACCGTTGATCACAGCACGCTGTGGGCTGTGTGTTAGACCTCGGCCGGCAACAAGTCTAAGCGAATTTTTTAAAAAATCATTCCTTATCAGAATTCGAACTACAAAAGTGATGACGTGTATATTAATAATATTATATACATGTACTGGAATATTAAGAAAATGATTTGATTTCATCGTCACGCGCGTGTTAGTGTCACAGTCACGTATCTTACTGGTAACAATGAACAAAGCAACAACAAACTTTTAAAAGAATAATAATTTTTTATTTAATTATATAAAAACCACCGTCGATTCTCGATACAAACCTTTATTTTCATTTCTAAAGATATTCGTTTATCTTAAAAATAAAATGATCAATGCATCAGAAAATGAATTAAGTTTAATAATAATATAACATGCACTGCGAAAAAACGCCGATTTACGGGCACCTCGGGTGAATACATCTAATTCACACATGGATCGAAAGTGAAAGAAGATAATAACAACCGGTAATTTTTATTGAAATCTCGTAGAATCACACAATAGCCGGAAGTCTCGAAGATGATGCGAGATGTCAACACTATTTTGAACTAAAAATGCATTGCTAGGCGAACTGACGAGGATCGAGCTAACCAAGTTAAGTTGCAAATTTGGCCCTCTTTTGTGCTCGAGGTATTAGGTTTCGGCGACTTAGAAAAATCGAATTAGCCGATGAAAAAATGCAAAGACAAAGAGAGAATTTGGCGGTTCCAATAAAAAACGTCGAGTTAGTGGGGTGGTCGAGCTAACCGAGCTCGAGGTAAGTGGGTTCGACTGTACATTTATCTACTTTCATTCATAATTGGACGAGGCTCTGTAATTAAAAAGGCTAGTTATTATTCTCCCCAAAACTAGTATTGTACCTGTAATCATCATAAATCAATTAAGTTAATTTAATTTAAAGCATGCAAAAGCGAAAGACGATATAATATTAATGGTATAGCATAGAAATTTAAAAGTGAGAGTCTGTAACAGTGAGTAATATTAAAGAGAATAGATAAGACAGGCATGGGTGGGGGAATAATAAAATGTTTCTGGGAAAGAGCCTGCTTTAGTGTTTGCAAAGAACCTCACTGTGGTTGTAAAAAAAAACAAAAAAAAACAACACAAAATAAAAAATAACTAACCCCCCAAAAAATATTTTAAAAACATAACTAAAGACTGTCCTGGGATTCGATCCGCATACCATTATGCTTCATGGAACTAAGCTACAACTAACCACTCACCTGGAGAAGCTGACGATTTAAGTGCGTTATTTTAAAATTATAAGAGTTATCATTAATTGGACACAAATCATTTTTTTTATGGCAGTGCTACTTTAAAACTTCAGTAATCATGAAATTTTAATTTGTATTAGCATATAAATTACACATTTTAGCCGAAATCGAGTGATATCGGCTTTTATTTTGTCTACACCGGGCGCGCTTTTTTTTTCAACGTGACCAGCCCTAGAAGACGCATGCGCCGACGTCCCGTGCGGATAATACTCAACATTATCCCCACAGCCAAAACCATGCGAATAATCACTGCGTTATCATTATATCATGTACATCAAGTAAATTCACGTTGGCAAGCGTTATTCGCACAGCTTTGGCCGTATATATATATATATATATATATATATATATACTAGGGGCAAGTACCCGGCTTCGCCCGGGTTTAGCAACAACAGCAACAACAACAAAAACAACAACAGCAACAAAACAACAAAAACAAACAACAAAAACAAAACAACAACAACTACAACAACAACAGCAAACAACAACTACAACAACAACAGCAACAACAACAGCAACAACGACAAAACCAACAACAGAAACAGCAACAGCAACAAAACAACAAAAACAAAACAACAACAAAATTAACAACAAAACAACAATAAAACAACTACAACAACAACAGCAACAACAACAAAGCAACAACAACAGCAACAACGACAAAGCAACAACAACAAAACAACAACTACAACAACAAAAGCAACAACAAAAGCAACAACAGCAAAGCAACAACAAAAAAATTATTTTATGGCGATAATCGCCTTCTTGTTAATCTCGACACCAAAATGTTTATTAATTTGCGTCATTATTTTACGTCTTAATTTTCAATAATTTTTATTTTATATAGCTCATATAGGGAAAAACTACATTTTGGGCCCCCGGCCCCCAGTATCTTATATATTATGGAACGAAACCTGTTTAATAACCTTTCCGGTATAATTTTGTGTACGTGTACCAAATTTCACGTTATTTGGTTGTCTGGATCTTGAGTTATTAGGGAACAGACAGACAACAAATGCGTCTTATATATATAGAGATATATATATATATATATATATATAATATATATATATATATATATATATATATATATATATATATATATATATATGGAATAGGCTATTAGTACTATTATTAGTAGTAGTGATAGTAATCAGGGCCCGCTATAGGCATAGGTGCCACTTCTCTAGTCTTTTCCTGCACTTTTGTTATCAATTCAAAACTAGGCACTTTGTTAAAAAAAATAAACTTTAAAAATAAAAATAACCAATAGCATAGTTAAATGGAGTGTATTTTTAAGTAAATTTTAACACCAAAATTATAATTTTATGATTTATAGTTTTAAAGTTATGAATTTTTAAAGTGTGGTTCAAATTGTCCCAATCCCCAATGCCTTTTATCCCCACATTTTGTGACCTCAATTCCGCTGTTCGCATCACACACTTTATCTCTTGTTTTAATAATAATTTTATTTTCAGTATCAATGCTATAATTAAAATTATTAGTTCTTTATTTTGTTTTTAAAATATTCTTTAATAAATAATTTAACTTTGTATAACAGCAAAATTTATATTAATTTAAACAAATTTTCTGTTGTGTTTACAAGTTTCAATTCACACAACTCTCATGACCTACATATGTCAAAGTGAACTGTCCTCTGCCTCTATATAAATGTAGAAATAATATTAGGATATCCTTTTGAACCTTTAATTTAACCCTGATCAATGGTTAAAAGGTTTTTGCACACAGCCACAACCAATGAATGAAACTATTAAAGACATTGTGGTAGTAGGAGTCAAAATGAGGTTGAGTGAATAGTAATGGTTGCCAAGGACAACTAGTCTGCACACGTTACATTTAGGGCTGTCAATTTTGTTGAAAAATGCTGCCCGGGTACCCGAGTTACCCGTTCTAAACTTAAACGTCAAATAATTTTCCCGTCGTGATCGCTATACAATGCAACCTAGCCACCATCCATGCACCTCATTTCACACAGTAGTAGTAGCCAACGGCTTGTTTCCAGTAACATACTATTACTAATGCACTACAATTAACTATAATGCACTAAAAACGTTTATTCAATTCCTGCTGTAAATGCATTCGTCATACTCATAAATGACAGTAAACTGAACATGCAAACAAAATGTCAACGGCAATGACGTAACGTTCAGTGTCATACCTTGAATGTTAATATCCACTTGGCGTCGGTAGTCGATGCTAATGGCGATGAAGGACGCAATACTGCGGTAAATCTCAATTGATCGTGCTTTGGTCAGTGGTACTGCTTTTGTTGACACCAAAAAATTGCTGACATTGGGTGGATCGGCGTTTTGTTTATAAATATCAATTTATGAATAGCGCTCACATGGCGTTTTATCGCATTGGGTTGCCACCCTTCACAGACACAATTTAATTACAGTGGTTGCATTTTGCCTTGTAGCTGTCAACTTGATTGGCCTGATTCCACGTCTAACCCATCTTGTTAACTTTGGGTGTATTATTAATATCAATTTTTGGGCTCTGCAAACACGTGTTAATGAACGCAAGAAACACACGCGAATGCAAGGGCTGTGGGTTATAGCGTGCTTCTCAAAGTGGGGGTCCGAGGAAGTTATCAAGAAAGGAGAGAAAAATATAATTATAATCCTCCAATTGCTATCAATAATACTAACTCTATAGAATTTGTCATTTTTGACCATAAGCAAATAAATGAAAGAAATAAAAGGAAATAAAATAAAAGGAAATAATATACATATCGCTGCCATGTAAGTACAGGGGAAATAGTGCACCGGTTCCTGATGCAATGGAAAAAATTCCTGCCGGTCCGCAATACAAAAAATGTTGAGAAGCACTGGGTTATAGGAAGGAAGAGAGGAGAGGGGGGGGAGAGTACAAAAAACGACGTTAGATAGATAGTATCAATCGGTGACCCAATTTCGGCTATTTCAAAGCAAAGTTTATTTCAGAGCAAGGGTGTTTGAATGAACAAAAAACAAACACAGCATCTTTCATCTCTGTGCAGTCCATCCTCACAGCCGACGTCTTACACTGTTAGTAACTATTTAATTTATTAAATTTAAATACTGACGACCTTGTACACATTATTAGCATCAGTTTTTCTAGGTCACCACATGTTAATTAACACAAGAAGTGAAGGGGTGTGGGTTATAGGAGTGAAGGGAGGAGAGGGGGTAGATACACACATTAGCTAGTATCAATCGGTGTATTTCAAAGCAAAGTTAGTCAAAGCAAGGGTGTTTTTTTAAAAAAAATTAACAAACACTGCGTCTTTCATCTCTAAGCAGTCCATCCTTTTTTTTTGGCAGAGGACTTTTGTTTTCTTTATAGGATTCTTTTTTTGAGTGTGTTTTGCGATTTCTGTTTCACGTTGAGAGAAAAAAAGATAAATCAAAATACATCGTATTTGTTGGGACTGTATTTTATTTCCCGTTGACAGATATTTCCCGTTGACAGATATTTCTCCTTAGATGTGCTTCACAGCATATATTTGAAACAAAAATTTTCATTTGATAAATTGTTTCGCAAGCCACAATGTAAACACAAAAAGCCGCATGGGAGCCGAAGTTTGACCTACGGTTAATATAGACATAGAGGCCACATTTTCACGGGTACCCGCGCGGAATTTTACTACCCGGGTAATCACACGGCAACGGGTACCCGGGTCCCGGGTACCCGTTGACAGGCCTAGTTACATTATGAAATTTCGTAATATCAACTCTGCAGGGTTTAGCCGTCTAAATTAATTATATTATTGACCAAAGTCCATATTAGATCATCTTTAAAGTTCAATTATCAAATATTTTAATGTTAA
>CALYLW010000966.1:0-37639 GCA_944989445.1 Ampullaceana balthica
AGTAACAAAGCAATAAATTGGCAGATACTTGTTTCACTTAAATAACGGATTATTTTTCTTTGTATTTATATTCAAGCCTTTTTTCATTGTAGCTTTTTTAGCTTATAAAATGACATATAAGTTAGGGCTTAATATATAACATATATTATGTAGGCATTTGATTTTAAAACAATAGTTTTTAAAAAATCAGTCTGTATACAAAATTTTATCATCGTGGTTGTAGCGATATTTATAAAATCTTAGGTGGCTTGTTGTCTAGGGGCATATATATATGTATATATGTATGTTTAAGTTAATCTCGCTCACAAGGTATACTTTAGTGATCTACTCGCATACGACAATCAACAAACTAAAAGGTTGAATTTTAACACAATTTAATTTATCATACACTTTTTACAAGGATTGGATTGCTGCAATGCAATGTCCCCTTCACATAACATTAATCATCATCATTAGGCTAAGTTGCAATTAACTTTATGTTAATGGTGGGTACTTATAGTTGCACTGTGTGCTGTGGGTCGTCTCATCTACTCCGGGTTCCCGTCTGTAGCGGGGCGGGTAGGGGTGCCTCACGAGCTCCACGGGCTGTGCTTCGTACTGAGGTTGGCTGCAGGTGTTCTTGCCCCACCCGTGTCCTGTGTAAGGGGCGGGATGGTTGGTTCTGCAAGTCCTTCCTGGCCGATGCGGTTCACTGGCTTCGATAACACTGGGTCAACTCTGGGTCACCTTGCCCTGCGCCGGGTTCCTTCGGTTGAGGGGCGGACGCAGTTGGTACTGCAAGGTCGTTCCTCTGGCTGGCGTGTTGAGTAAGGAGGTCACTTGGGCGTGCTCCTGATACTCGATGCTTGGGTGCGTGTTGGCTATCTCGTCTTGGGTTAAGACGGCATTAACTTTCACAGGATGTGTGATAAGTTATCATTCGCACTCACGTGTGTGATGTGCGAGCTTTGGGGCACAGCTATGTGTGTGGCCACCAGCTTCGATTGGTACGGTGTGTGACCAATCGGGTATGACGACAAGTCAGCCTGGGTTGGACTGTGGACAGGAGTGCGTGTTGCCTCTCTGCACAGGTCCGGTATCCAGGAACCAGACTAAAACAGAAAAGAAAACTAGGGTAGTTTCTCTAATTCAGTCTGTCTATATTCCACCTTCCGACAACCAAGCCTTCAGAGCAAGGTGCCAAAAGTGGATTACATATATTCATGTACAATGTGAATTATTAATTTAATAATTGGGGGGGGGGTGTGCTTAGACTGGGTCTAAGTCTTAAACCACGGATGCAGACCTAGCTGGCTGACACCCGGGCACATGGTTCAACATATATAAATACCTTAAATGCATTAAATGCACCTTATTTTGTGAAAATCTAGCTCAAACCATCCATTCGATGGAGAGCGTGGGTAATCACACAGTTAAATAACAACATGGAATGTTCACGTGTCCCACGTGGTCCCGCATGGCGAGCTGTCGACCGTGGGGCTTAAACATTCCAACAATTTTACAACCGGAAAATTCAATGGTTCATATCTAAGTATTTACATGTAATGCATACAATACAAATACGGCAAATAAAGCTAGAGCTCACTCTTACCAGATTCTGGGTTTTGGATGTACTTGTCGGCTCTCTTGACCAAGGATGCGCACAGATAGAATCTTGACGCGAATACTACACTTCGTTTGTTCTGATGCTGTGGTCGTTGGCCGGAAAAGAAGAGAACGAGATCCAGGGGTGCGCTGGTATTTATACCCTGAGGGGCGGTTTTGTCCAGTTGTGTCCGATTGGCCTCTAATTATTTTCCATCTCACAAAGAGGTTGGACTCTTTCACCTGACATCCTTGCATATTTAATGGGGTTCCGTTGACACAGGTGAGCTAATCAAGCGTGTGTGAGTTATCCCCCTTGTTTCACCCGTAGGCTGGGTAGCAGATATTTGAGTCAACACAAATTTCGTCACAGTCTGGCGAATTGATACCCTGTTGTCAGGCGAATTGATACCCTGTTGGCAGGCTAATTGATACCCTGTTGTCAGGTGAATTGATACCCTGTTGTCAGGTGAATTGATACCCTGTTGTCAGGTGAATTTATACCCTTGTGTCAGGCTCATTGATACCCTGTTGTCAGGTGAATTGATACCCTGTTGTCAGGCGAATTGATACCCTGTTGTCAGGTGAATTGATACCCTGTTGTCAGGCGAATTGATACCCTGTTGGCAGGCTCATTGATACCCTGTTATCAGGCGAATTGATACCTGTTGTCAGGTGAATTGATACCCTGTTGTCAGGCGAATTGATACCCTGTTGTCAGGCTCATTGATACCCTGTTGTCAGGCTCAGTGATACCCTGTTGTCAGGCTCATTGATACCCTGTTGTCAGGCTCATTGATACCCTGTTGTCAGCCTCATTGAACCCTGTTGTCAGCCTCATGATACCCTGGTGTTAGGCTCATGATACCCTGATCAGGCTCATGTACTGTTGTCAGGCTCATTGATACCCTGTTGTCAGGCTCATTGATACCCTGACCAGTCCCTGTTGCAGGCTCATTGATACCCTGTTGTCAGGCTCATTGATACCCTGTTGTCAGGCTCATTGATACCCTGTTGGCAGGCTCATTGATACCCTGTTGTCAGGCTCATTGATACCCTGTTGTCAGGCTCATTGATACCCTGTTGGCAGGCTCATTGATACCCTGTTGTCAGGCTAATTGATACCCTGTTGGCAGGCTCATTGATACCCTGTTGGCAGGCTCATTGATACCCTGTTGTCAGGCTCATTGATACCCTGTTGGCAGGCTCATTGATACCCTGTTGTCAGGCTCATTGATACCCTGTTGTCAGGCTCATTGATACCCTGTTGTCAGGCTCATTGATACCCTGTTGTCAGGCTCATTGGTACCCTGTTGTCAGGCTCATTGATACCCTGTTTGCAGGCGAATTGATACCCTGTTGTCAGGCTCATTGATACCCTGTTGGCAGGCTCATTGATACCCTGTTGGCAGGCTCATTGATACCCTGTTTGCATGTTAGCCATCTACTTATCTATTAGCCTGATTGCAGTCTCACCCACATTTCATTCCCTTTCCAACAGGACATCGTGGTCTGTGCATCATATATATATTTACCCTCAATTATGTATAACTGACTCACTTTGGCCTAACGCTAAGGAACATCACTCGCTTTTTTAAAAATTGAAAATATAGACTTAAAAATCATAAACATTTTGGTTTCCAGATTAACATTCAACACACTCTGCACTATTAAAAATTGAACAATTTCTTGAGGACGCTCGACAGGAGTTATTTTTTGGTGCAGTAATTTGGTGATCTGCTTTCTAAAATTTCTCGCCGTAAAAAGATATTATATTGCGTCATTGTTTTAGCTCATATTTTAATTTTGGTAAAGGGAACGATGTAAAAAGAGGATTTGAGGATTGTTAATAATAAAATACTTTGTGTACATATCAGGAAGTTTAATATTTCGTATTTATCAAACAAGGATAAGTTACGTGGGCTTTTGACGACAAAAAAGTGGGTGCCTTAGGCGCCATACAGCCCCTATTATAAAATACTTTGTGTACATTTCAGGAAGTTTAATATTACGTATTTATCATACAAGGACAAGTTAGTTGGGCTTTTGAACAAGGTGGGTGCCGTAGGCGCCCTAAAAAGCGGTCGCCGCAGGCGCCACGGCGCGCAGCACAACCTAGTTCTTGTAATAGTATGTAGTACGGAATAATCTTCTATATAGAAGGAGCGTTTGTAACGAAATAAAATCCCACCAAACAAACAATAATACAACAGACAATAATACAACAAACAGCAAGAAAATCAAACAAATCCCAAAGATTTTTTTAAAAATCTTATTTACTTATCAGAGAACTATTCTTTAATGTGTAATTTTATCTTAATTTTCTCTGCACTCAGTGAATGGTACCAGCAGTGAATGGTACCAGCAGTGAATGGTACCAGCAGTGAATGGTACAAGCAGTGAATGGTACCAGCAGTGAATGGTACCAGCAGTGAATGGTACCAGCAGTGAATGGTACCAGCAGTAAATGGTACAAGCAGTGAATGGTACCAGCAGTGAATGGTACCAGCAGTGAATGGTACCAGCAGTGAATGGTACCAGCAGTGAATGGTACCAGCAGTGAATGGTACCAGCAGTAAATGGTACCAGCAGTGAATGGTACAAGCAGTGAATGGTACAAGCAGTGAATGGTACCAGCAGTGAATGGTACAAGCAGTGAATGGTACCAGCAGTAAATGGTACAAGCAGTGAATGGTACAAGCAGTGAATGGTACCAGCAGTGAATGGTACCAGCAGTGAATGGTACAAGCAGTGAATGGTACCAGCAGTGAATGGTACCAGCAGTGAATGGTACCAGCAGTAAATGGTACCAGCAGTGAATGGTACCAGCAGTGAATGGTACAAGCAGTGAATGGTACCAGCAGTGAATGGTACAAGCAGTGAATGGTACCAGCAGTGAATGGTACAAGCAGTGAATGGTACAAGCAGTGAATGGTACCAGCAGTGAATGGTACCAGCAGTGAATGGTACCAGCAGTAAATGGTACCAGCAGTGAATGGTACCAGCAGTGAATGGTACAAGCAGTGAATGGTACCAGCAGTGAATGGTACCAGCAGTGAATGGTACCAGCAGTAAATGGTACCAGCAGTGAATGGTACCAGCAGTGAATGGTAGCAGCAGTGAATGGTAGCAGCAGTGAATGGTAGCAGCAGTGAATGGTAGCAGCAGTGAATGGTAGCAGCAGTGAATGGTACCAGCAGTGAATGGTAGCAGCAGTGAATGGTAGCAGCAGTGAATGGTAGCAGCAGTGAATGGTAGCAGCAGTGAATGGTACCAGCAGTGAATGGTACAAGCAGTGAATGGTACCAGCAGTAAATGGTACAAGCAGTGAATGGTACAAGCAGTGAATGGTACCAGCAGTAAATGGTACCAGCAGTGAATGGTACCAGCAGTGAATGGTAGCAGCAGTGAATGGTACCAGCAGTGAATGGTACCAGCAGTAAATGGTACCAGCAGTGAATGGTACCAGCAGTGAATGGTACAAGCAGTGAATGGTACCAGCAGTAAATGGTACAAGCAGTGAATGGTACAAGCAGTGAATGGTACCAGCAGTAAATGGTACAAGCAGTGAATGGTACCAGCAGTGAATGGTACCAGCAGTGAATGGTACCAGCAGTGAATGGTACCAGCAGTGAATGGTACCAGCAGTGAATGGTACCAGCAGTGAATGGTACCAGCAGTGAATGGTACCAGCAGTGAATGGTACCAGCAGTGAATGGTACCAGCAGTGAATGGTACCAGCAGTAAATGGTACCAGCAGTGAATGGTACCAGCAGTGAATGGTACAAGCAGTGAATGGTACCAGCAGTGAATGGTACCAGCAGTGAATGGTACCAGCAGTAAATGGTACCAGCAGTGAATGGTACCAGCAGTGAATGGTACAAGCAGTGAATGGTAGCAGCAGTGAATGGTACCAGCAGTGAATGGTACCAGCAGTAAATGGTACCAGCAGAGAATGGTAGCAGCAGTGAATGGTAGCAGCAGTGAATGGTAGCAGCAGTGAATGGTAGCAGCAGTGAATGGTAGCAGCAGTGAATGGTAGCAGCAGTGAATGGTACCAATAGTGAATGGTACCAACAGTGAATGGTACCAGCAGTGAATGGTACCAGCAGTGAATGGTTACAAAGTTTTCTCAACTGCCTTTCTCACTTCGATTCTCCTCAACAATTTTTGCTCTAAAGATTTATTGTATTCGACCAAAGCCTCATATTATTTTCCCCTCCCCCCTGTCACTCCTGCTTGAAAAGAGGCTTGACATGAGCCTCAAATTGGAACTGGCGTGACAAGATGAAAAAGAAGATGATTTATCGCGTGACTTGATCATGTGACTTGATCACATGACTTGGCTTATACAAACAACCTTTTAAGCTAGAGTACAGTGGTTCCCAAACTCAAAGTTCATTATGAAAAAATCGTTGTAGTCGTTCATTGTTTTACTTGTAGAATATTGTGTTATTTCAATATTTACTTATTTATGTGTTAAAAATGAAAATGGCGAATGTAAAATATGTTTAGACAAGTTTCCTATTTCCTTCTAGGTGACCAGAAATTCTTACTCTGGACCTACTCGTAGTGGTATCTAACGGCCAGGACACAAGGTTCTCAGATTATCCGCCTTTGTCTCTGTTTGTGTTCAATGTCTTTACTCTTGCTATATCTGTTTGTGTTCAATGTCTTTACTCTTGCTATATCTGTTTGCGTTCAATGTCTTTACTCTTTCTGTATGTGTTTGCGTTCAATGTCTTTACTCTTGCTATATCTGTTTGCGTTCAATGTCTTTACTCTTTCTGTATGTGTTTGCGTTCAATGTCTTTACTCTTGCTATATCTGTTTGCGTTCAATGTCTTTACTCTTTCTGTATGTGTTTGCGTTCAATGTCTTTACTCTTTTCTGTATGTGTTTGTGATCAATGTCTTTACTCTTGCTATATCTGTTTGCGTTCAATGTCTTTACTCTTTCTGTATGTGTTTGCGTTCAATGTCTTTACTCTTGCTATATCTGTTTGCGTTCAATGTCTTTACTCTTTCTGTATGTGTTTGCGTTCAATGTCTTTACTCTTGCTATATCTGTTTGCGTTCAATGTCTTTACTCTTTCTCTATGTGTTTGCGTTCAATGTCTTTACTCTTTTCTGTATATGTTTGCGTTCAATGTCTTTACTCTTTTCTGTATGTGTTTGTGTTCAATGTCTTTACTCTTGCTATATCTGTTTGCGTTCAATGTCTCTACTCTTGCTATATCTGTTTGCGTTCAATGTCTTTACTCTTGCTATATCTGTTTGCGTTCAATGTCTTTACTCTTGCTATATCTGTTTGCGTTCAATGTCTTTACTCTTGCTATATCTGTTTGTGTTCAATGTCTTTACTCTTGCTATATCTGTTTGCGTTCAATGTCTTTACTCTTTCTGTATGTGTTTGCGTTCAATGTCTTTACTCTTGCTATATCTGTTTGCGTTCAATGTCTTTACTCTTTCTGTATGTGTTTGCGTTCAATATCTTTACTCTTTTCTGTATGTGTTTGTGTTCAATGTCTTTACTCTTGCTATATCTGTTTGCGTTCAATGTCTTTACTCTTTCTGTATGTGTTTGCGTTCAATGTCTTTACTCTTGCTATATCTGTTTGCGTTCAATGTCTTTACTCTTTCTGTATGTGTTTGCGTTCAATGTCTTTACTCTTGCTATATCTGTTTGCGTTCAATGTCTTTACTCTTTCTCTATGTGTTTGCGTTCAATGTCTTTACTCTTTTCTGTATATGTTTGTGTTCAATGTCTTTACTCTTTCTATATCTGTTTGCGTTCAATGTCTTTACTCTTTTCTGTATGTGTTTGTGTTCAATGTCTTTACTCTTGCTATATCTGTTTGCGTTCAATGTCTTTACTCTTGCTATATCTGTTTGCGTTCAATGTCTTTACTCTTGCTATATCTGTTTGTGTTCAATGTCTTTACTCTTGCTATATCTGTTTGTGTTCAATGTCTTTACTCTTGCTATATCTGTTTGTGTTCAATGTCTTTACTCTTGCTATATCTGTTTGTGTTCAATGTCTTTACTCTTGCTATATCTGTTTGCGTTCAATGTCTTTACTCTTTCTGTATGTGTTTGCGTTCAATGTCTTTACTCTTGCTATATCTGTTTGCGTTCAATGTCTTTACTCTTTCTGTATGTGTTTGCGTTCAATGTCTTTACTCTTGCCAGATGCGTAACTAGGTTTTATGGCGCCCTTGGCTAATTTTTTTTGGCGCCCTTGATAAATTGATAAGTTTCAGCTTTGCTATTTTTTCATTTGTAAGAAAAAAAAATTGAATTTCTCTTATTTTATTTATTAACGAGCAACCAAGCCCGTCCAAGGACGTTCCGCCACCGTTCGGTGGCATGTTTTTAACTCCCCTTCAACAGCCGTCTCGACCGGCATACATGTGCATCACGTCAAAAATACTATTCATGATAGTTAAAATAAATAACTCCTACAAACAGAGCTTTTGACTATAAACCCCAACGCGCATAACTCAAAATAAAGTCTTGGAAGAAATATTGAACCAATAAATAAAGGTAAAAAAATGATTTTTTAAAACCACGTTTTTACAAGTTGACTAAAAAAATAATTTAAAACTTGTAAGTTCAAGTACTTCCCTTTCCTCTTACTAAAAACGTGGGGCGGGCGCTTATGAGGTTTAACATATGAGGTTCACTCATTCTCTCACTTATAGATCTCTCTTTTGCCTTCTAAATTAGAAATCTTTAATTTTTATACCAAACACCCGCTATTATGCTATTCTTTAATTATAACAAACTAATGAAAATCCTTGTTACAGGTGACTGTTATTTTTTTAAAAGTCCATATAAACGTGTACACAATTGTGTAAATCTATAAATACTAGTGTATTACCCGTCAAAAATGACGGGAGTTTTCAAAATGGATATATTTCACTTTTTGTAAATGTCCCTTTTGCCTTAAAGCCGCATAGTAAATAATCAGAAAATGTAGAGACCAGAGAGAAAAATTAAATCTCTTTTCCATATTGATCAATTTTATGCGGACGTTTGAAAATAGTGGGGTTTGTTTGGGTTTTTTTTTCAATATATTTTTCAAGGTTATTTTTTTAGCTGTGGGCTTTCTAAAATCTAGCGTTACGAAAGGACATAGCAGAGTATACATTTTTGATTATATATACGAATATATGTGTTATGAGAAAACATCCAAGCTTAGTCTTCGCGTTATATAAGTTTGCATGCATAATAATGATATAATCATGATAATAGTAAATGCATAGTGAATTACACACAGCATAAAGTGATACTGCGGCAAAGAAGTTTGAAGTTCGACGTATTAACAAATATTGCTGAGGAGTCAGCCGGACGTTAACTTGCGGCATTGAATAGTGCGCACCAATTATGAGTGCACCAATAATACAGCACAGTGCGTTAAAAATAAATTATGTGACTGTAATGTGATCCACATAACGCATATCTGTGATTTGAAGCCGTTTAAGCTTCATCGATGATTATGACTTGTCAGTTTATTCGCCCATTTGTCCATACATTATTACCACAACATTATCAAAACATGTAAAAAATAAACTGTAATTTTACACATGTTAATAATTATTTATTTTGCATGAAACGTAGTAAGCAAAGTTTGTCACAGGATAACAGAAAAGATTAACTTATCAACTGTTAATCATATTTACAATTTAATATACACGTGTTAGTAATTCACATAAACGTTTTTATTGTTGTCAAGTCAGCACCTTTTCAAGATCTATTATGACTTGTCAGTTTATGCGCCCATTGGTCCATACATTATTACCTTTACATTATCAAAAACATGTAAATAAAAAATTGTAGCTATTTACAAATATGAATAACAACGAACTATTTATTTTGCATGAAACCTTTGAAGTAAAGTTAAGCACTGGATAAAAGAAAATATTAAAGTATCAACTTTAATATACACGTTTTAGGAATTCTAATAAACGTTTTCATTATTGTCAAGTCAGCACCCCTTCCAGTTTTATATTAAAAGCAAAGATTTTTTATTCAAAATTAGTCTAAGACGCATTAAAATATTGCATGTAAATAACAATAAAAAAAAACTATTGTGGGGAGGAGTCCGATTTTTAAATATGTTATTTTTTTAAACATACAAATATGCAATCTCAAAGTGTATAAAAGAAAAACAAACGCTTAAACTGAAGCATAAGTTGACAAATTTCATTTGCAGTAATAAATAATGGCTTTGTAGTTCAAAACGCATCGAAACTTGACAACCGAACGACAACCAATTGTAAATTTCATAAACCGAAAAACGAATGTTATATATTAATATAGAAAATTAAATTTATAATTACGTATGTAATATTGACATGGACACATACACAAAAACGGACATTTAATACAAAATAATAATAATAATATTAATCACATCAAATAAAACATTGCTCTTTTTACTTCGTTCCCTTCACACATTAATAAAAGCTCAAATAATGACGTCACGTCACATATATTTTATGGTGAGCAACACATTTTGTTATAATCTCGAAAGCAACTTTAATTATTTTTTTTTATCGGGAGTTACCTCGCATAGCGTAGGACTGACTGACAGACACTACTGACTTGCGTGACAATTGCAAATTATATAGTTTTATATATATGGATGCCGGTTTATTCATTATCAATTTTATTTCCTGGGTTATCGATACGTTATAACGCAAAATTTTTCCTCACTTTCCTTCACTCCAGCCTTCAAATTACAATGAAAACAAAATAGTAAAGAAGTTATTAAGAAGTTGTGAATCCTTCAGAAAATAAGTAGGGCTGCGGAAATTAACGATTAATTAATCGATAAATCGTTAAAATTTTTAATCGATTAAAATTATTTTGATCGATTAAATTTCGATTAAATTTTTAAAAAATATTTATAATTTTGTTTTACTCCAATTTAGTAATAATGTATATTTTTGGTTATTTAAATCCTTTTCCCTCGTATTATTATTATTTATTTAGACGTGCATACGTAAAAAAAAAGATTTTTCTTCCTTATTTCTTGCATATCAGAACGAATTTGCTGTGTTACGTCACAAAATTTGGGAGCCATGGAATTGCCATGACTAAACCGATTTCGCTAAGTAATGAATCACGAATTAACGGGATCTATACATGCGTTGTAAAAATATAATTAATCGAAATCAATCGATTAATCGATTCAATTTTCCCGCCATAAATCGAACAAAATATATTTTATCAGTACCAGCCCTAAAAATATGGCTTAAGAAATAGTGTTCACCACACTGACTATTTTTTTCTTTATTTCAGTTTAAAGAATTTTTTTCAAAAAGCCGTGATGTAAAAGTGGTGATCATGAGTCAAAGGCTCAGCAGACGATAAAGTGGTTCTTGGAAACTTGACCTACAAACAACCACACAATGGGCGGGGAAGGGGGTTGTGGAGTCAATATTCATTAAAAGAGCGGAGTCGTAAAACAAAATGACTCTTACTGAAAATCTGTAAGGTCACTGTTCTGACCTCTGAGCAGTCGGTACTGTTAGGTCAGTGTTCTGACCTCTGAGCAGTTGGTACTGTAAGGTCAGGGTACTAAGATCAGAGCAGTCAGTACTGTAAGGTCAGGGTATTGAGGTCAGAGCAGTCAGGACTGTAAGGTCAGGGTACTGAGGTCAGAGCAGTCAGTACTGTAAGGTCAGGGTACTGAGGTCAGAGCAGTCAGTTCCTAAGGTCAGGGTACTGAGGTCAGAGCAGTCAGTACTGTAAGGTCAGGGTACTGAGGTCAGAGCAGTCAGTACTGTAAGGTCAGGGTACTGAGGTCAGAGCAGTCAGTACTGTAAGGTCAGGTTACTGAGGTCAGAGCAGTCAGTACTGTAAGGTCGGGGTACTGAGGTCAGAGCAGTCAGTACTGTAGGGTCAGGGTACTGAGGTCAGAGCAGTCAGTACTGTAAGGTCAGGGTACTGAGGTCAGAGCTGTCGTTACTGTAAGGTCAGGGTACTGAGTCAGAGCAGTCGGTACTGTAAGGTCAGGGTACTGAGGTCAGAGCAGTTGGTACTATAAGGTCAGGGTACTGAGGTCAGAGCAGTCAGTACTGTAAGGTCAGGTTACTGAGGTCAGAGCAGTCAGTACTGTAAGGTCAGGTTACTGAGGTCAGATCAGTCAGTACTGTAAGGTCGGGGTACTGAGGTCAGAGCAGTCAGTACTGTAGGGTCAGGGTACTGAGGTCAGAGCAGTCAGTACTGTAAGTTCAGGGTACTGAGGTCAGAGCTGTCGTTACTGTAAGGTCAGGGTACTGAGTCAGAGCAGTCGGTACTGTAAAGTCAGGGTACTGAGGTCAGAGCAGTTGGTACTATAAGGTCAGGGTACTGAGGTCAGAGCAGTCAGTACTGTAAGGTCAGGTTACTGAGGTCAGAGCAGTCAGTACTGTAAGGTCAGGGTACTGAGGTCAGAGCAGTCAGTACTGTAAGGTCAGGTTACTGAGGTCAGAGCAGTCAGTACTGTAAGGTCAGGGTACTGAGGTCAGAGCAATCAGTACTTTAAGGTCATGGTATTGAGATCAGAGCAGTCAGTACTGTAAGGTCAGGGTACTGAGATCAGAGCAGCCAGTACTGTAAGGTCAGGTTACTGAGGTCAATGTCCACGATGCTACCAGCAAAACTCCTCACAGAAAGATGTAACTACAGACGTGACTGGAGTTTACAGAGCCACATCCTGGTCTTAATCAATGTGATCCACACGATATCCGCACAAGATCTTTACGATATCCACATGATATCCAGGACTTGCCAACACGAGACAGTCAACATTACCAAGTCATTACACGAGACAGTCCCTAGGACCTGCCAACACAAGACTGTCAATATTACCAAGTCATTACACGAGACAGTCCCTAGGACCTGCCAACACAAGACTGTCAACATTACCAAGTCATTACACGAGACAGTCCTTAGGACTTGCCAAGAAAACAACTGTCAATATTACCAAGCCATTACACGAGACAGTCCCCAGGACTAACCAAGACCAAACTGTCAATTCTGTCAAGGATTTTCTTAAACAGGAATCAGACGTTTGCTTATATCCCAGGATATTGCGTCCAATCATCAGAGCGGCGCTTCTCTTTCTCCCGCTTAATGCCTCTAACTCAGCGGTCAATATTTCTCCATTCTCCGAGTGTTTGACTTGGAGAATGTGAGAAAGACAAACTCCTAACCAAAATAGCCGGCTAAACACAACGTGCTGTTAGAAGTGGAGGCCAGAACTAAACCTTGGACAGAAATCAATTTCGGAGCTGGCCGGCGGATGCGTGACACTGACTTTATGGGGGAAAGTGTGAGATGGGACGCTTTCACTCCTAGCGCACAGAAACTTCGGCTTCTTGCTCTCCCAGCCGCGTATAGCACTGTCAATGCTGGGACTCGTAAGTTGCTCTATGAAGGTGGTAAAATGTGCAACAAACAGACATATACATTATATTAACTTTTTACAGCTAATGTCCTTATGTTTGTTATCAGATAATACCAACAGTATGTCTGACAAACGTTGATAAAAATAGAAAATATTAAGGATGTTCCCGGTTCCAGTTTGGTGAAGTACAAGATTGTCTTGCTGTCCTATCAAGTGATGTCAACATTGTCTTGCTGTTCAATCAGGTGATATATCTTGCTGTCAATCAAGTGCTGTCAACATTGTCTTGCTGTCCTTTCAAGTGATGTCAACATTGTCTTGCTGTCCTATCAAGTGATGTCAACATTGTCTTGCTGTCCTATCAAGTGCTGTCAACATTGTCACTGTGACTAGTCAGTACAATTGACAACACTCTTCAATGTCAGTTTTCTTTATATCAACTCAATTTGTCAAAAGATTTTATTTCATATCTAGACTCCATTTAGAGTTTCTTGCAAATAAAAATATGTGGCTCTCCTGCTAACAAAGAATGAGATTTTAGAAAAGTAGATACAATATTTTAGAAACGTAGATACAATATTTTAGAAACGTAGATACAACATTTTAGAAACGTAGATACAACATTTTAGAAACGTAGATACAACATTTTAGAAACGTAGATACAACATTTTAGAAACGTAGATACAACATTTTAGAAACGTAGATACAACATTTTAGAAACGTAGATACAACATTTTAGAAACTTGTGTACTTAAAAAAACAAACCAACAATTTTTTAACTTGAATTGTTAGAAGGCAAAACAAAATCTTAATGTTATATAAAATTAACATACGATTATAGAGGAGAACCGAAACAGCCACGGACAAGCTACTTTAAAGGCCGGCTTAAGGGAATTGGACGGCTTAGGCGGCTGCATAGTTTGACTATGCCTAAAGCCGGACCTGCTACTTTGTTTTCAGAATTGTGAGTCTGAGCTTTTGCTTCTATGTTTCATTACACTTTGAAACAATTATAATATTTACAAATTCTTTAGATATTAATTATTATTGGTTGCCCGTAACTGAGAAAATTGCTGGTTTGTCCTCAATCAAAGAAATGACGGTCTTCAAGTGTTCTTTTCTTAACCTCTGTATAATAGTTATACTAATACTACTTTCAAATGGTATAAACAACGAGTCAGTAAGAATGTCTTTCTCGTCAGTGTGACCAATTAAACAAATGAACGATTCAAATTGATTATTGCCGAGTTGAAAAGTTGAATTGACCTTGATTTCTGCTGATGGGTCTGTTTCTTTTCAATCAATTACAAATACAGGTTACCAATCACCGAATGCTTGAAAAGAAATCAATCATAAAATTAACTTTTTGCTTGGAGTCGTGTCTCTTTTAACACAAAAAGTGGATCTCATGCTATTTGAAACATCAAGGACCCAAGGTACAGACTAAAGGGCCCATAAGTACACAAACAGTGGATCTCATGCTATTTGAAACATCAAGGACCCAAGGTACAGACTAAAGGGCCCATAAGTACCGCAACACATTTTTAGCAGGTGATTTGGGGGAGAGGGGAGCAATTTTTCAAATCAAGGGACGCAACTTTGAGACACAGTTCGGGGGTGAAGAGGGAAGGATAACTCTTATAGTTGGTCATGTCGTTTGGGAGTAAAGAGGGGAGGATAAGTCTTATAGTTGGTCATATCGTTCGCGGTATTTATTGATGACGTCATCACGATTCTGCTGACGTTGTCCACAGCCAGACTTAATGCCTACGATTTCCTCTAGCCCACCCAACTCCTACGGCCCCGCCTCTTTTCAGGTCTGGTGCATTATGGTAAGGAGATGACGTCATCCTGTAGCATGCCTGTGAACGTGATTTGTTCAAGTCTCCAATGGTTCTCAAAATATATTCATTTTATATTTGTTCCAGATGCTTGTAGATGTAGATCACACATTATGTACCTCATGTCAGTCATGATGGTTTTGAAGAAAGGCAATTCTTGCTGATGTCATCGCTAAAAGCGGAATTCTGTGTAAGTCGTGGTGTACTTTTATTTGTGTCATGGCCGCAACACAAATTTCACAAGCTTTAAACAAAAATCTTTGGGAAAAAACTTTTTTTTTAAATTTCGATGTGTACATTCCAAAAGTGCTGCCAATTGGCATTAAACAATTATGTTACAGACACATTATTGAAAGTTTATTGTAACGTTTTAAACACAGCATTCATAATTTCTATATAACCATCAACAACAAAAAGTCTACATTTTTATGTATGTGCTTGGGCTAAGATGGGGCTAGGATGGGGCTAGGATGGGGCTAAGATGTGGCTAGGAACTCATTTTTATGTTCAAAAATTGTTTTAATGACATTTGACCTGGGAAATAGTTTTGTTCGTACAAATTCTATGAATCTCCTGATTGTCTTTCTTGGAACCGCTGAGCTGAAATAATCAACAATTCGCTGATGTAGATTGAAAAAAAAAGGGGGGGGGGAATCTAGCTAGGAATCTAATTTTAAATTGGGTCATATCGGTAAGGTGCAGACGAACTATTGTGTAAGTATTAGGTACAACCAATTAGTATCTTGTACCTGAGTTACACTCTACCAAAGCTAATCAAACAACACACGACTCATGATGTAACGGCTCAGACACACGACTCATCATGTAACGGCTCAGACACACGACTCATCAAGTAACGGCTCAGACACACGACTCATCAAGTAACGGCTCAGACACACGACTCATCAAGTAACGGCTCAGACACACGACTCATCATGTAACGGCTCAGACACACGACTCATCAAGTAACGGCTCAGACACACGACTCATCAAGTAACGGCTCAGACACACGACTCATCAAGTAACGGCTCAGACACACGACTCATCATGTAACGGCTCAGACACACCACTCATCATGTAACGGCTCAGACACACGACTGATCATGTAACGGCTCAGACACACAACTCATGATGTAACGGCTCAGACACACGACTGATCATGTAACGGCCCAGACACACGACTCATCATGTAACGGCTCAGACACACGACTCATCATGCAAGCGTTCACCACAGTGCCATTTGATGAGGTTCATGTAGTAACAGTGTCCTGATTTCACCCAATTATTTTGGCGACAGCTGCATCTGTCATCTGTAGTTGTTGTGGACTGCGATGAATATCCTAAATGTCACAAAAACCTAGAAATAGTTTTCAGAATTCGGAAAAATTTTATTTTGTATTTTTGTTTTTGTTTCTGCACTAAAGAAAGCTTATATCAAGCCGACACACCCACATTAATTTCAATAATTATGTTTCTATCTTGTTTTCAAAAATGAATTGCTTGTTTTTTTTTAACACCATTCATCTGAAATGAATTGCTTGTTTTGTGTACACCATTCATCTGAAATGAATTGCTTGTTTTGTGTACACCATTCATCTGAAATGAATTGCTTGTTTTGTGTACACCATTCATCTGAAATGAATTGCTTGTTTTGTGTACACCATTCATCTGAAATGAATTGCTTGTTTTGTGTACACCATTCATCTGAAATGAATTGCTTGTTTTGTGTACACCATTCATCTGAAATGAATTGCTTGTTTTGTGTACACCATCTATCGAACACTGAGACCGAACTGACAATTTGACTTGGATACAAACGGTCTTGTAAATGACCCAAATGATACGTCATTGTGACGTCAAGCATTGTGTTTCTGTCCAAGAAGGTCAAGGTGAGGTGGCCCAGAAGGTCAAGGTGAGCTGTCCGTCGCAATGATCACAGAGAAAACACCAACATCACGATTAGCAGTTATTTTTGTATAACCAGTGGGGGGGGGGAGGGGAGGGAGCGTTATGGAGCGCGTTCCAAGAAGGAAAGGGCGGAGGGGGGTGGGCCTTGAAATCGATGACCGAATCCGCAATGGGGTGGGGGTGTGTAGGTGAGAGCATTGTGAGCAACGCTGGTTTGCTGTGAGCAGTGGGGGATGTGACACTGCTCAACATGTACTACTGGTAAGCGGCGCAGTGAAGGAGGGGGGATGAAGGTGTGGGAGAGAAGGGCTGGGGAGGTGGAGGGAGTCTGTTAGGAGGGTAGGAGGGGAATTGACATGCTACTCTGTAAGCGCACCGCAGTGACGGGTATGGGGGGAGGGTACCATCACGGCGCGTTTCTCTGCGGACGAGCGAGTAGGTGCGCACTGTCCTCGAGAAATGGCTGTCGTGTTTCACGACGGTACGTGACTGCTACAGGCGAGTGCGGACAGTTTGTGCTCACTGGTCAGTGGTAACAGACCAACAAGTGCATTCTTCGTCATTTCACTGGTGAATGGAATCTAAAGAACAAATGCTGTCTTTGCTGAGTTCGTATACTCTAGGACCCAAAGCAGTGGTCTTCCGTGTCGCGCCTAATGTGTTGATATACTCTAGAACCCAAAGCAGAGGTCTTCCGTGTCGCGCCTTATGTATTTAGCCACCAGCTGCACATGATTACGTAATCAGAATGGCTTCGGCTGACGCAATGTGCACTGCACATCTGAACTGTGCACTACACATCTGAACTGTGCACTGCACATCTGAACTGTTCACTACACATCTGAACTGTGCACTTGTTCATGAACTGTAAGTTACATAACTATAGTTAAAGAGTCTCTTGTAAAGAATGATCAACGTGTAGTGTAGTGTAAATAGCTAATCTTTTTATTATACATCATTCCCGTTGTCTGTATGTATGTATGTATGTAATGTATTATATGATGTCATTGTTTTAGCTCATATTTTAATTTTGGGAAAAGGGATCAATGTAAAAAGAGGATTTGATGATGGTTAATTATAACATAAAAAAACAAAGGGGGCGCCGTAGGTGCCCTACAACCCCTATTATAAAATACTTTGTGTACATTTCAGAAAGTTTAATATTGCGTATTTATCAAACAAGGACAAGTTAGTTGGGCTTTTGAAAAAAGTGGGCGTTTACGAAGTGCATTTTTTCAAAATAAATAGATTTCAGCTGAAAACTTCCGTAACTTTTGAGGGGAAATACACTAGTATATATATATCTCAATATACATAATTCCCGTTGTCTGTATGTATGGATGTAATTATAATGCTGTTAGGTTGCGCTGCGAAATTTGTAACGCTGTTAGGTGGCGCTACGATCGATTTTGTAAAAAAATATTATATGACGTCATTGTTTTAGCTTATATTTTAATTTTTGAAAAGGGAACTATGTAAAAAAGGATTTGAGGATTTATAATTATTATGAAATACTTTGTGTACATTTCAGCAAGTTTAATATTGCGTATTTATCAAACACGGATAAGTTACTTATGTTAATTTACAAGAAACATTGGTATTAAAGAAATTTTGAACTAAATAACTCATTATTCCCTTTTTGAATCTATTGCTTTTTGAATTATCTTAAACAAATATTAATTTTTACAGAAGTAATTTTATACTGAACTCAAACCAAAAAAGATTCCGGCATTTTTGACGGGTTATCTCTAGTTTTATTATAATCGAATAACTATAAGCTATCTGTCGATGAATTTTTAATGATTATTGCTCTTACAAATGATTACTGTACAAATGGTTACTGTACAAATGATTACTGTACAAATGGTTACTGTACAAATGGTTACTGTACAAATGATTACTGTACAAATGGTTACTGTACAAATGATTACTGTACAAATGATAACTGTACAAATGGTTACTGTACAAATGGTTACTGTACAAATGGTTACTGTACAAATGATTACTGTACAAATGATTACTGTACAAATGGTTACTGTACAAATGATTACTGTACCAATGGTTACTGTACAAATGGTTACTGTACCAATGATAACAGTACAAATGATTACTGTACAAATGGTTACTGTACAAATGGTTACTGTACAAATGGTTACTGTACAAATGGTTACTGTACAAATGATTACTGTACCAATGGTTACTGTACCAATGGTTACTGTACCAATGATAACAGTACAAATGATTACTGTACAAATGGTTACTGTACCAATGGTTACTGTACAAATGGTTACTGTACAAATGGTTACTGTACAAATGATTACTGTACCAATGGTTACTGTACCAATGGTTACTGTACCAATGATAACAGTACAAATGATTACTGTACAAATGGTTACTGTACAAATGGTTACTGTACAAATGATTACTGTACCAATGGTTACTGTACCAATGGTTACTGTACCAATGGTTACTGTACCAATGGTTACTGTACAAATGGTTACTGTACCAATGGTTACTGTACAAATGATTACTGTACAAATGGTTACTGTAAAAATGATTACTGTACCAATGGTTACTGTACTAATGGTTACTGTACCAATGGTTACTGTACCAATGGTTACTGTACAAATGGTTACTAAAAAATGGTTGCTCTTCCAGATGGGACTATAAAGCACATTATCACTACAAAGGTCAGATTAAACGATCAAAAATTGCTATTTGAGTTAGAAGAGACCATCGATTACATTGTGACAAGAAAGGTAAGATTAAACGATCAAAAATTGCTAGTTGAGTTAGAAGAGACCATCGATTACATTGCGACAACAAAGGTCAGATTAAACGATCAAAAATTGCTAGCTAGTTTGAAGAGACCATCGATTACATTGTGACAACAAAGGTCAGATTAAACGATCAAAAATTGCTAGTTGAGTTTGAAGAGGCCATCGATTACATTGTGACAGCAAATGTCAAATTAAACTATCAAAAATTGCTAGTTGAGTTAGAAGACACCATCGATTACATTGTGACAACAAAGGTCAGATTAATTATCAAAAATTGCTAGTTGAGTTAGAAGAGACCATCGATTATATTGTGACAGCAAAATACTTTTGCCTTGATCAGGGGCTTCAAACAGATTTTGAAAACATGAAACGAAATGGGAACTTCATACAAAACAAAGTTTGTTTACACTTTCAGTGGGAACATTTTGTTATACTGAAGTGTCCTCAAATTGAGCATTGCGTCCTTCACTTGTGTAGAATGGCGTTTTTTTCCATGTTCATTTTAAAGAATTATTTTCAAAACTCAGGATTTTGTGGACTCTTATTTACACATATAGATAAATAATTATTTTATAGCAACTGTTATTGAACTATTAAGTTGTTCTGGGGCGCCTACGGCGATAACTTTTTTCCAAGCCCAAGTAACTTACGTGAATGTTATTGCATGAGTTCCAATCAGTGTGTCCGACAACCAACAATTGGTATGTGAATGTTCGAATCAGTGTGTCCGACAACCAACAATTGGTATGTGAATGTTCGAATCAGTGTGTCCGACAACCAACAAATGGTATGTGAATGTTCGAATCAGTGTGTCCGACAACCAAACATTGGTATGTGAATGTTCGAATCAGTTTGTCCGACAACCAACAATTGGTATGTGAATGTTCGAATCAGTGTGTCCGACAACCAACAATTGGTATGTGAATGTTCGAATCAGTGTGTCCGACAACCAAACATTGGTATGTGAATGTTCGAATCAGTTTGTCCGACAACCAACAATTGGTATGTGAATGTTCGAATCAGTGTGTCCGACAACCAACAATTGGTATGTGAATGATCGAATCAGCGTGTCCGACAACCAAACATTGGTATGTGAATGTTCGAATCAGTTTGTCCGAAAACCAACAATTGGTATATGAATGTTCGAATCAGTGTGTCCGACAACCAACAATTGGTAGGTGAATGTTCGAATCAGTGTGTCCGACAACCAAACATTGGTATGTGAATGTTCGAATCAGTGTGTCCGACAACCAACAATTGGTATGTGAATATTCGAATCAGTGTGTCCGACAACCAACAATTGGTATGTGAATATTCGAATCAGTGTGTCCGACAACCAACAATTGGTATGTGAATGTTCGAATCAGTGTGTCCGACAACCAACAATTGGTATGTGAATGTTCGAATCAGTGTGTCTGACAACCAAACATTGGTATGTGAATGTTTGAATCAGTTTGTCCGACAACCAACAATTGGTATGTGAATGTTAGAATCAGTGTGTCCGACAACCAAACATTGGTATGTGAATGTTCGAATCAGTTTGTCCGACAACCAACAATTGGTATGTGAATGTTCGAATCAGTGTGTCCGACAACCAACAATTGGTATGTGAATGTTCGAATCAGTGTGTCCGACAACCAACAATTGGTATGTGAATGTTCGAATCAGTGTGTCCGACAACCAACAATTGGTATGTGAATGTTCGAATCAGTGTGTCCGACAACCAACAATTGGTATGTGAATGTTCGAATCAGTGTGTCCGACAACCAACAATTGGTATGTGAATGTTCGAGTCAGTGTGTCCGACAACCAACAATTGGTATGTGAATGTTCGAGTCAGTGTGTCCGACAACCAACAATTGGTATGTGAATGTTCGAGTCAGTGTGTCCGACAACCAACAATTGGTATGTGAATGTTCGAATCAGTGTGTCCGACAACCAACAATTGGTATGTGAATGTTCGAATCAGTGTGTCCGACAACCAACAATTGGTATGTGAATGTTCGAATCAGTGTGTCCGACAACCAACAATTGGTATGTGAATGTTCGAATCAGTGTGTCCGACAACCAAAAATTGGTATGTGAATGTTCGAATCAGTGTGTCCGACAACCAACAATTGGTATGTGAATGTTCGAATCAGTGTGTCCGACAACCAACAATTGGTATGTGAATGTTCGAGTCAGTGTGTCCGACAACCAACAATTGGTATGTGAATGTTCGAATCAGTGTGTCCGACAACCAACAATTGGTATGTGAATGTTCGAGTCAGTGTGTCCGACAACCAACAATTGGTATGTGAATGTTCGAGTCAGTGTGTCCGACAACCAACAATTGGTATGTGAATGTTCGAGTCAGTGTGTCCGACAACCAACAATTGGTATGTGAATGTTCGAATCAGTGTGTCCGACAACCAACAATTGGTATGTGAATGTTCGAATCAGTGTGTCCGACAACCAACAATTGGTATGTGAATGTTCGAATCAGTGTGTCCGACAACCAACAATTGGTATGTGAATGTTCGAATCAGTGTGTCCGATAACCAACAATTGGTATGTGAATGTTCGAATCAGTGTGTCCGACAACCAACAATTGGTATGTGAATGTTCGAATCAGTGTATCCGACAACCAACAATTGGTATGTGAATGTTCGAATCAGTGTGTCCGACAACCAACAATTGGTATGTGAATGTTCGAATCAGTGTGTCCGACAACCAACAATTGGTATGTGAATGTTCGAATCAGTGTGTCCGACAACCAACAATTGGTATGTGAATGTTCGAATCAGTGTGTCCGACAACCAACAATTGGTATGTGAATGTTCGAATCAGTGTGTCCGACAACCAACAATTGGTATGTGAATGTTCGAATCAGTGTGTCCGACAACCAACAATTGGTATGTGAATGTTCGAATCAGTGTGTCCGACAACCAACAATTGGTATGTGAATGTTCGAATCAGTGTGTCCGACAACCAACAATTGGTATGTGAATGTTCGAATCAGTGTGTACGACAACCAACAATTGGTATGTGAATGTTCGAATCAGTGTGTCCGACAACCAACAATTGGTATGTGAATGTTCGAATCAGTGTGTCCGACAACCAACAATTGGTATGTGAATGTTCGAATCAGTGTGTCCGACAACCAACAATTGGTATGTGAATGTTCGAATCAGTGTGTCCGACAACCAACAATTGGTATGTGAATGTTCGAATCAGTGTGTCCGACAACCAACAATTGGTATGTGAATGTTCGAATCAGTGTGTCCGACAACCAACAATTGGTATGTGAATGTTCGAATCAGTGTGTCCGACAACCAACAATTGGTATGTGAATGTTCGAATCAGTGTGTCCGACAACCAACAATTGGTATGTGAATGTTCGAATCAGTGTGTCCGACAACCAACAATTGGTATGTGAATGTTCGAATCAGTGTGTCCGACAACCAACAATTGGTATGTGAATGTTCGAATCAGTGTGTCCGACAACCAACAATTGGTATGTGAATGTTCGAATCAGTGTGTCCGACAACCAACAATTGGTATGTGAATGTTCGAGTCAGTGTGTCCGACAACCGACAATTGGTATGTGAATGTTCGAGTCAGTGTGTCCGACAACCAACAATTGGTATGTGAATGTTCGAGTCAGTGTGTCCGACAACCAACAATTGGTATGTGAATGTTCGAATCAGTGTGTCCGACAACCAACAATTGGTATGTGAATGTTCGAATCAGTGTGTCCGACAACCAACAATTGGTATGTGAATGTTCGAATCAGTGTGTCCGACAACCAACAATTGGTATGTGAATGTTCGAATCAGTGTGTCCGACAACCAACAATTGGTATGTGAATGTTCGAATCAGTGTGTCCGACAACCAACAATTGGTATGTGAATGTTCGAATCAGTGTGTCCGACAACCAACAATTGGTATGTGAATGTTCGAATCAGTGTGTCCGACAACCAACAATTGGTATGTGAATGTTCGAATCAGTGTGTCCGACAACCAACAATTGGTATGTGAATGTTCGAATCAGTGTGTCCGACAACCAACAATTGGTATGTGAATGTTCGAATCAGTGTGTCCGACAACCAACAATTGGTATGTGAATGTTCGAATCAGTGTGTCCGACAACCAACAATTGGTATGTGAATGTTCGAATCAGTGTGTCCGACAACCAACAATTGGTATGTGAATGTTCGAATCAGTGTGTCCGACAACCAACAATTGGTATGTGAATGTTCGAATCAGTGTGTCCGACAACCAACAATTGGTATGTGAATGTTCGAATCAGTGTGTCCGACAACCAACAATTGGTATGTGAATGTTCGAATCAGTGTGTCCGACAACCAACAATTGGTATGTGAATGTTCGAATCAGTGTGTCCGACAACCAACAATTGGTATGTGAATGTTCGAATCAGTGTGTCCGACAACCAACAATTGGTATGTGAATGTTCGAATCAGTGTGTCCGACAACCAACAATTGGTATGTGAATGTTCGAATCAGTGTGTCCGACAACCAACAATTGGTATGTGAATGTTCGAATCAGTGTGTCCGACAACCAACAATTGGTATGTGAATGTTCGAATCAGTGTGTCCGACAACCAACAATTGGTATGTGAATGTTCGAATCAGTGTGTCCGACAACCAACAATTGGTATGTGAATGTTCGAATCAGTGTGTCCGACAACCAACAATTGGTATGTGAATGTTCGAATCAGTGTGTCCGACAACCAAAGATTGGTATGTGAATGTTCGAATCAGTGTGTCCGACAACCAACAATTGGTATGTGAATGTTCGAATCAGTGTGTCCGACAACCAACAATTGGTATGTGAATGTTCGAATCAGTGTGTCCGACAACCAACAATTGGTATGTGAATGTTCGAATCAGTGTGTCCGACAACCAACAATTGGTATGTGAATGTTCGAATCAGTGTGTCCGACAACCAACAATTGGTATGTGAATGTTCGAATCAGTGTGTCCGACAACCAACAATTGGTATGTGAATGTTCGAATCAGTGTGTCCGACAACCAACAATTGGTATGTGAATGTTCGAATCAGTGTGTCCGACAACCAACAATTGGTATGTGAATGTTCGAATCAGTGTGTCCGACAACCAACAATTGGTATGTGAATGTTCGAATCAGTGTGTCCGACAACCAACAATTGGTATGTGAATGTTCGAATCAGTGTGTCCGACAACCAACAATTGGTATGTGAATGTTCGAATCAGTGTGTCCGACAACCAACAATTGGTATGTGAATGTTCGAATCAGTGTGTCCGACAACCAACAATTGGTATGTGAATGTTCGAATCAGTGTGTCCGACAACCAACAATTGGTATGTGAATGTTCGAATCAGTGTGTCCGACAACCAACAATTGGTATGTGAATGTTCGATCAGTGTGTCCGACAACCAACAATTGGTATGTGAATGTTCGAGTCAGTGTGTCCGACAACCAACAATTGTAGTGATGTGAATGTGTCGAAACATCAGTGTGAGTCGACAGGTCCGACAACCAACAATTGGTATGTGAATGTTCGAATCAGTGTGTCCGACAACCAACAATTGGTATGTGAATGTTCGAATCAGTGTGTCCGACAACACAAAATTGGTATGTGAATGTTCGAATCAGTGTGTCCGACAACACAAAATTGGTATGTGAAAGTTCGAATCAGTGTGTCCGACAACACAAAATTGGTATGTGAATGAGTTCAATAAAATGAATTAATAATTAGATCATTAGAATGATTTATTTTTCACAAAATTTCTCTATATATAACTTTTCGAAAATTAAAATATAAGCTCAATCAATGACATCATATAATATTTTAAGGTGAGAAACACCACACGCTCTGTTAATCTCGAAACCAAAATGATTATGGTTTTACGTCTATATGTTCAATTTCAAAATATGAGCTGATTATGTCCCTTAGCGTTACAGAATGAGTTGTTTATGTGCTACTTCCGCATAACGTGAGTCTGAACTCTCTCAACTTTTGTGTTTGTTGTATACTCTCTGAGAGAGAAGTCTCTCAACTGTTGTGTTTGTTGTATACTCTCTGAGAGAGAAGTCTCTCAACTGTTGTGTTTGTTGAATACTCTCCGAGAGAGAAGTCTCTCAACTGGTGTGTTTTTTGTATACTCTCTGAGAGAGAAGTCTCTCAACTGGTGTGTTTGTTGAATACTCTCTGAGAGAGAAGTCTCTCAACTGGTGTGTTTTTTGTATACTCTCTGAGGGAGAAGTCTCTCAACTTTTGTGTTTGTTGTATACTCTGTGAGGGAGAAGGGTGGTAATCTTACCAAATAACTTCACCTGTCTGTTCTTCTATCTGTTACTCTCTCTCTCTCTCTCTCTTTCTCTCTCTCTCTCTCTCTCTCTCTCTTAAGGTTGTTCTATTTCTTCGTCATGTTACGCCATCTCTGTCTTTCTGCCTATCCCCCAAATATTATATCCCAGAGGATTTCTTGATGTCTGATGTGTGAAACCATCAAGTTTATCGAAGTGACAATTGTTATTGGGCCGCTCTGACACTCAGCGATGACAGTACGACTTCAGTTACCCAGAATTTCAGTGCATCTGACGCAATCATCAACTTTAGCCCTGTGTGTCGCTGGTCACTCACACCCCTCTAGTCCACCACCCTCAGTTACCCACACCTGGGTGTCACTGGTCACTCACATCCCTCTAGTCCACCACCCTTCAGTTACCCACACCTGGGTGTCACTGGTCACTCACATCCCTCTAGTCCACCACCCTTCAGTTACCCACACCTGGGTGTCGCTGGTCACTCACACCCCTCAAGTCCACTTCCCCTCAGTTATCCAGAACTGGGTGTCACTGGTCACTCACATACCTCTAGTCCACTTCCCTTCAGTTACCCACACCTGTGTGTCGCTGGTCACTCACACCCCTCAAGTCCACTTCCCTTCAGTTACCTACACCTGGGTGTCACTGGTCACTCACATCCCTCTAGTCCACCACCCTATAGTTACCCACACCTGGGTGTCACTGGTCACTCACATCCCTCTAGTCCACCACCCTTCAGTTACCCACACCTGGGTGTCACTGGTCACTCACACCCCTCAAGTCCACTTTCCCTCAGTTATCCAGAACTGGGTGTCACTGGTCACTCACATCCCTCTAGTCCACTTCCCTTCAGTTACCCACACCTGGGTGTCACTGGTCACTCACACCCCTCAAGTCCACTTCCCTTCAGTTACCCACACCTGGGTGTCACTGGTCACTCACACCCCTCTAGTCCACCACCCTTCAGTTACCTACACCTGGGTGTCACTGGTCACTCACACCCCTCAAGTCCACTTCCCTTCAGTTACCCACACCTGGGTGTCACTGGTCACTCACACACCTCAAGTCCACTTCCCTTCAGTTACCTAGACCTGGGTGTCACTGGTCACTCACACCCCTCCAGTCCACTTCCCTTCAGTTACCTACACCTGGGTGTCACTGGTCACTCACACCTCTCAAATCCACTTCCCTTCAGTTACCTACACCTGGGTGTCACTGGTCACTCACACCCCTCAAGTCCACTTCCCTTCAGTTACCTACACCTGGGTGTCACTGGTCACTCACACACCTCAAGTCCACTTCCCTTCAGTTACCTACACCTGGGTGTCACTGGTCACTCACACCCCTCCAGTCCACTTCCCTTCAGTTACCTACACCTGGGTGTCACTGGTCACTCACATCCCTCAAGTCCAAAAATCGGTTAAACAAAGGTACAATGTAGTTTTAAAACACTCCTTTATTCCAATGAACCAAAATGGACAAAATAAATTTTCTCCTGTCTACAAAAATAAAAGAGTAATTCATGTCGTTATAGCCGATAGATTCATGTCGTTATAGCCAATAGATTCATGTCGTTATAGCCAATTGCTTCATATCCTTATAACATTTAGATTCATGTCTTATAGCCGATAGATTCACGTCCTCATAGTCAATAGATTCTTGTCTTTATAGCCAACAGATTAATGTCGTTCTAGCCAATAGATTCATTTCGTTATAGCCGATAGATTCATGTTGTTATTGCCGATAGTTCAATTCCTTATAGTCAATAGATGCTTGTCTTAATGGCAAATAGATTCGTGTCGCTATAGCCAATAGATTCATGTCCTTAAAGCCGATAGATTCATGTCTATAGCCGATAGATTCATGTCCGAGATAAGATCGTTAGCGTTGCTAGCAGCAATTTCCCTCATATCCAGAATATTAGCATTCCATGTAGGTTTAATGACACCTTGCTTAGAACATCTATTACCTTGTTAGCGTCTCCCGAATTGAGTTTCTCAGCACTCAGTGGTTCTCAAACAGTAGACATTTACTGCTCAATCGTTCTTTGAGGGAGTTCTCTAAAACAACTTCCTGCTTCAATCCAAACAAAAATTTAACCGCGCCTTGGTCATGTGTTATGACGAGAAGGTTATTTATGTTTTACATGTGTTAACTTTTGTTGGAGCAATTCTTTATTTGAGCCAATGCATTTAATTGAACGTTATATTTGTTAACATAGAACTCATAAGGATTATTGTTTTTAAAACCTGAATTACAGCCATCTACAGCACCACTTTGTTAATGATAAGGTGGTTTTTCTTTTCACTTGTTTTAATGTGCATGATACGGTGTTTCTGGTGATGGCTTATCCCCCCCCCTTCCCTCCCTAGTGCCAGCCTATGTTCATCGAATCTATAGTAACCGTATTAGGTTGTCACAGCTATACATCTGCACCGCAGTTAATTCATTTGTCTTCTTTACTGGAACTCGCAGTTGTATCACGGATTTCTCTTACCGTGTTAGCTTTGTAGTGCACCTCGCTATTGGTGCCTTACCAGTAATCCATTGCTGCTGTCTAGAGGCAGCAGACCCGTTATTGGCACCTATCAGCTGTAGTATTCCATGTACGGGTTTTAGCATGTCACTACGCATATGTCACCTGTCTGTTGTTACTTAGTGTCACAGCCATTGATGTGTAATCTACAAGTTAGAGTTCTATTGTATCTGTCCCCCCCCCCCCCCCCCCCCCCCCCCCCCCCCCCCCCTCCTCCCCCCCAGGTAAGGCTCATTCTGTTGTTAAACATGTACATGCACATTTAGATGGATCGCAGATGTAACATGAATCATATTGAAAACAGATGCAGCGGTCTATCCTGTACCTACTATCAATTTGGTTACTCATGAGTAATATGCCTATTGATTTGGGATTCTGACTAGTAACTCGGTTTAATTGGTCTACACATTGAGTAATCTATTTTGTATGTACGTTCAGTAATTTTCTCTATTGTATCTGTGAGATTCTCCATGTCATGTGATAACGAGTAAGACCATGGCTGTGTAGATGGGACGAAAATCACCCGAAGCGAGTGTAAGTGCCTATTTGGTGTTTACCTAGGGTAACCATGGACAATGTGGACAGTTAGTTCATAGTTATTCTAGTCTCATCTAGTGGTTACAGGTATCTTGATTTATTAGGGTTTCAATGAGTGCTAGGTACACAATGTAACTGCAATTCCAGGTTGAGTTCTCTGAGAATGTATCTAGTCTATACCACTTGAGGTAGGGTTGACAGGTACGCTTTGCATTAGTTGCTATACATGGATGTGGATTCAGATACGGTTAGAATTGTTCGTCAATCCAGATTCTGTTACTAAAGGTAACATCTATGATACGTGCAGAGAGAAAGCCATGAGATCTCACATGTAAATTACGTGAGGTAGGACATACTCCACTCTTCTGTTAGACATTTTGATGTAGTTACATTAGATGTCTTAGGCACATAGGTGATTGTGTACTAAGATACTTGTTCATATACTATATGACTTGATGAAAATAAGTAATAAAAAACCGCTACACGACCACGGATCTTTTTATGCCTAAGACATAGTACTCAGCACAATATAAAGGAAAGACTAGCGATGTAATTCTAGAAGTAACTTGCCTTATTAACTGGTAGGACCACTGATATGCTTTATACAGTCAAGGATCCATTGACTGTTAGTCAGTATTAATAGTGTCATTGTGTTACTTGAGTAACCTTTGTTGTGCTTACAGTATACCCTAATTCTGTTTACTGCAGTAACGCGTTTGATCTGACTCATGCTTTAATACTTATGCTAGATTGTACTCATCGCATGTTTTCTGTGTGTGTCCGCTGCTACAGTGTAACTGCTATAGCGTACTGTGTGAACGATGGATTTGAGACCTTATCTAACTACATATAGAGCCGTTGTAGCTAGAGAGTAGATACAGTAAATAGACATCTAACTTACCAGATGAACAACATGTTAGTTACAGTATATCTCATATATGACCTACAGATTATAACTGTTTCATTGGAATCATACAAAGCTAACTGCTAGAGCTCGAACCATTTGGTTGACAGATGAAGCGTCATTACGCTGGTCGTACAGACGGCACATGGTACTGTCTAGGTCGGAGTAAAAGCTTATTCTGACATTACGATACATCTCTGAGTAAAAAATGTCACCGATCCCGAGTCTAGTCTCTAGGCATGATAGAGTATGTAGATTATGTCATGGCATCTTCTTCCAGAGTAGGAAACCGTGAAGTGTGAGTGAGCATGAACGCCCCCGGCACTGTTGCCAAAGATGTTGCACGGTTCAGTAGTTGCCTCCTAGGTTGCTATTCCGTGCTGATCTGTACGGGCTATGCATGTAATAACAAGTGAGCTTACCTGCTGTACCGCCCTAAGACTATCTTGTGGGACAGACATGTATATTAGCGAACTTGAAGTCAACTTGCTTGATGGTATTCTGCAAACTAGGCAGATGAAGAAATCGTAATCGTCATACAGCGTGTGAATAATTAATGAAGAATCGTCTCTCCCATCACCCCATTCATCAAGCAACATCTAGCAGTCACAGTGATTGTAAGTTCTTTTACATTACATTAGGAGACGCGGAAGTTTAACATAGTAAACTCCGAAATGTGTCCATGTAGTCTAAAAGTCCTTCTTTTATTCAGCATCAGTTAGCCAATTTAACGTCTTTGTTCGGAGTAAAACAAATTTAATTCTGACTTGGTCTGTATACTGTATAGTCCCAAGTTAACGCTTAAGTCGTTGGGTGTGAGTTGCCTGTCTGCTTTGATAGGAAAACGACTGCTCTTATATAATATAAGACATTCGCCACTGACTAATTATCATGCCCTTATATGATAATGAAATACGGTATCACAATTAGTAATGTTGCATAATCTATGTGAATCCTATAATTGAATGACAAGAAGATGTGCCACAAATACTTCTTGCATTGAATATTGAACATATGTTCTCTGTTTTGTATATGCAAAAATTATAAGATTATAAAGATTTCTTATGTATAATTTACTATATGATGCCTGCATTAAAAAATCGTGTTTATGTATAAGAAGTAGTGTTTGTATTGTCAGTGTCAATAGAGGTCGCTGACTATAGCGATAATAGAAATCTGCATCTGCAACACTAAACTAGGGTAAATACAATGATATAGAAAACGACAGACATGTACGCACATAATTATAGGCAGGCTTATACAGCCAATGTTGTATGTAATTTAGTAACAGTCAAGCAATATTACATACAGAGAGCAGACCAGCTGGGATAGATGACGGTACGATTGAAAGTCTTGCTTCATCTTCATCGGAAACAATACAGTCTATGAACTCATATCATTGAAGCAGACATATGATACACTGAGAGTGTATTTGATATCATCTGAACACTGAACATAAACACTGAACACATACATTGTACACACGAACTTATAGATTGCATCTGTAACCTAGTTCAAATACTACTAGCTTTTTAGCTTTATAGTCACGGAACATATCTTAAACATATCTTTCACACATGCAAAACATGCTACTGACAACACCTTGATACGCATACACAGAGAACACATCACTGAACGCTACTATACTGAACAAATACATTGTAACACATATTTCTTTTCCAAACACACACTCATCCTTATTATAAAGATTATAAAAAAAACCATTTGCTGTGTGCGGGGGCCATCATAGAGGGCTGGCGTCACGTGACAAAACATAAGAACCTCAGAGAAAATTGGCTTACCTTTGCCGCCTAATCGAAGAAAGGCTAATCTCAGTGTTAGATCACCATAGGATAAAGGGTCCAGTAAATGTATAATTTCGAAGTAAACTGTTATCGTGACAGCGTAGCTATTGGTAGTTTTTGTAAAAAGCATCAGGCCAAAACTGCAAGAACATTCGTATATTATACGGCCGTACCTGCGCGCGGCGATCAGCGCGCTACTTTTGTTTTCAAAATGCCCAACGTAGACTGTTGTTCTCTGCGAATGTGGTGTGATGTTGAAGATACGAGCACCCCACTGGCAGAATTTCATGGTAAGTAGTTTCGAATTTCACGGAAATGTACTCATCAACTAGTAGATGGTTTTACTCGAATCATCAGCGCTTAAGTACCTAGAGTTATCTTGGTGAATAGTTGGTCCATCACGTACTAGGCGCGACTCCCGTTTGGGGCTCTCCCCTTGGATTCAGTTTTTGTTTTAGTTAATAGAGGGTTTAGTGTGAGAATTATGTATCCTATCGTATCATCTCGAAGGTTTGGGCAACTCTTTTTGTACATTTATGCATACCCCTAGAATGGTTGTTCCCTAGAAGAAAGAGAATATGTTGGAGCTTGCTAGTAAACAATATGAGGTTACGATGGTATTTATGTTGGAATACTAGTTACTCTCGATGAAGGCTAGTGGGGACATTCTATATCGTATACAGAGATACTAGAAGGTACATTCCGGGACACTTTTGTTAGTAGCTAGGAAGATGAGTGTGAGTGACTAATTGAATTTGTAAGAGATATCAGCTAGATGTGTATTTATGCGCAGTGGACATACTTGTTAGGACTAGTAATTCAGAAGATCATATGCGTTGTAGCAATGATATTGTAAGAACTCTTGTTAACAGTATAAGAATACTAGTTAATGCCCTGTATATCTTAGGACTCAGTGTTGTTCTTGAGTGACTAGACCAAGGTTTGCCAGGCAGTGTGTCTGGAGTGATGCATATGTGATTTATTTCAGCATGTCAGAACTAGGGTAGGCGATGGGAGATTTTATTGTTTTAGTACTAGAATGTTGGCCGACAATGATGTTGTCTTTTAGTACATGCAGATAGTGTCTAGGTGTTCATTTCTACAGTTGTTAAGCTACGTGATGTGCAAGTGTGTGCGCATGACATTTGTTAGTGTCGTCTTGATGACTACGAAAGGTTCGGCGACATTAGTTATATGCCATGTACTAGTATAGCTGCTATGTGTCAGACCCTGTATTATTCTAGTACTAGAGAGGCTTTGCCAGGGGCAGGAGCATGTTGGTGCATAGTACAAGCTAAATTATACGATAAGGTGCTGGCGACACTTTGTACACGAAGTTTTAAGAGCTACTAGCTTAGGCTTGGTGAGACGTTGTTGGTTTCGAGGTGACGTGGTACAGTAGGATGGTATCAAATCACCGCAGTTAGAGCGCGTTGATTGACGTACGCGCTAGATACGGTACTTTCAGGGGAGATAAATTAAATATGAATAGAGAATTATTGAGTAAGTACTGAGTAAGACGCACATGTTGGGCCTAGAATTGGGTTTTATCCAGAACTATGTTAAGCGTTAGGGTATAGAGTTTAGAAATGAATCGCAAGCAATCTTTTGCGTATATAGGAAGTAAAGACGTAGAAGGGGATTTTGGTTCGTAGTTAGATTATTGTCTAGTCATCTGGACACTGCTTAGGGTGAGAGATTTTGTGTTGTGGAAATGACGAATGTACTAGAAATTTGGCCATTGGCTTGAGATATTTGCTCTGATGTACTGCAAGGCTTACTGGCTAGACAATTTTGATCGTTGAAGTACAACATCTTAGTAAGGTTCCTGGCGCAGCTCGAGCATAGGACATCTTGTTGCAGATTGAGTACTGAGTAGTTAAGAAGGTTGTGGAACAATATGTCCCAGTTAGTAATCTTAGTAAGGTTGGGTGCCCCTAAGTTCAGTCGACGTTATCCTAGTCGGTAAGAACACGTATGTCTTAGTTTCAAGCCATTGTCCTTAATGAGGCCCCCCCCCCCCCCCCCCCCCCCCCCCCCCCCCCCCCCCCCCCCCCCCCCCCCCCCCGTGTACTCCCCATAGTGACTAGAGAGTTTAGCGTCCCGCCCCACTCTACCTCGCGTCCAGAATGTTCGTAGTCGACATGCGAGAGAAACGGCTGTGACGAATTTTTGTCCCTGTTAGTAGCTAGAAGTGGACTGTAGCACTCACGCTCGAACTGTTGTTAGAGAATTACCTTGAATAAATGCCGTTAGGCGAGCCAGTCACTTCGTGTGGCTGTCTGTCGCTACTAGACTGTGTATGGTGACATTTTGTTTTAGTACCTTAGTAAGGTATGCAGGACTATTACTTAGTTTGACGTTCAGCTATTGGTACTGAGGAAGTGTCTGCGTACGACCTTTTTCTGTTACAGGTACTAGATAAGCGTTTGGGACTAATTTTATTTAGTACTAGATTATGGTTGTGGGACGCATGGTCTTGTATTAGTACTAGAAGTTTGGACTATAGTTGTTTAGTGCATACGCAAGTTTAAGTGGTGTCATCATGTACCATTTTTCGCTTCTAACTACCGCTGAGTACACTAGATAGATCTTCTTAACACCTCAGCTCTATAACTTAGTCATAGCGACCCTTGACTCTCCATCTAATCTTTTCATCTCCTGCTTATACTACAGGCCTTTGCCTTTTTCTCTCCGGCACTCGCACTATTAGATTACATCAACATCAAAACTCCCTGTGCAGGAGCATTGTGCTGCCTAGGTGACTTCGATCGCGACGCCACATCTCTCTCCTTAGTATGAATGATGTAACGCACAATAGCACTTGTACATATCATATTCCAACACGTCTAAGAATATAAAGACATATTGCTAGATATAATGATCAACAATATTCTCACTCCCTCATTCTCGTCCTTTCCATCAAAGTCGAAACCTGAGCTTAGGTCTTTTAGATCATCACACTTAAGACTGCCTCTTCCTCCCTGCCCAATTCTACTCAAATCACCTGCCTCGTACATGTTCGCCCTGATTGCGGTAAACACTGCCTAGCACTAAGTCTGTCGTTTCAAACAATGCCTTGCCATGTCTGTAAAACACTGCCAGGCATTGTGATCTGTAAAACAACGCCTGGGCTATGTCCAATAGCTCAGGAGAATACATGGAAATATCAAAACTTCAGGCCCTATACTGTATTGTATTTCTACCTAACAATCCTGATAAAAATCTTCATTCGAAAATTCTTGTTTTGTGGTGGAGGTAATGTATGTGCTGGGAATATGGCATGACGTAATGTATCGTGTGGTATTATGGCGGTAATGTAGTGCTTGATAATTTTGTAGCAGGTAAATTAGTAAGTGCCATGCGCACACCTTCCGGGCCTCATGATGTAACTCGATAGTCGACCATGGAATATGGCGGTATTCAATGTTCGTCGATGGACCCTTTCATCGTGTCCGGTGTAGTGTAAAACGTGCTGGAACGCATGGCGCCGTAAAGCGCTTAGCCCCCCCCCCCCCCCCCCAAGATCTATATATCCTCTCGTCCCGTACTTCGGAATACCTGGCGGCTATCGCCCCCCCCCCCCCCCCATCTCTCTCAGTGATGCCGAACTATGGCGCGTAATAGCTGAATTGCTGGAATATAGATGGTTAATGATACGCTGCTCTCTTAGAGAAAAATAGTATGGCTGGTTAATCGTGTAGATTAGCATTGGCATGGTATGTCTGCGTGTATATGATCAGTGCTGGAATATGAGCCGGAGGTCAATGCTTCAGTGCTGGAACCATTGATTACGGATTCATGGCGCTTCCATCTTCGTCAGTGCTGGCTATGATATCGTGTGGTAATCGTAGTGCTGTTGATAGTGCAGCTAGGAGAAACTCGCAAGGGTAATGCCGCCTAGTGCTGGACGATCTATCGGATCGGTAATGTGACGCTGTACTAGAATCATATGGCTGGTGATGGTTTCTAGCTGATGTGCATATCCAAGGCACGCGTAATGTTGTGGTGGAAATCCATAGAGTCGAATATTATGTCCGTAGTGCTGGAGCTATAGAGTACCAACACAATATATCACACCCTTATACGTTCTCATTTATCATACAACCCATCAAACTCACTGCAAAACCAGAAACCCCCCCTCCTACCTTCCCCCCCATACCCCACCCATCCCCCCCCCCCCCCCTGAACACCAACCACACCCCCCCCCTGTAAACCCACCCTTTGTGTTTGTCCAATCCCACATACGTATGTGATACGGGGAGATGTATGAGCAAACTGGGTAATGATGTAGTGATGGAATATGGTGCAGGCTAATGAAAGAAACGAGAGTCGCTGTGAATTCTATATCAGGACTCGTGTAATGTTGGAGTGATACACAGAGAAATACATAGAGCCAGGTATTCTGCATATGTCGCCGATGGCAAGTAAGTTGCGTAATGTAGCTGAGCATGGAAAAATCCATGAGCGCGTAATTGTTCAGTAGCTTGAAGTATGCTGGTAATGATAGTGATGTCACAGAAAATAAACATAAGGCAAGTTCGGTCATGTAGATGCTGTCGACTATGAGTCTGGATAATGTAGTGGTTTGTACAGCGAATGATACTATATGAGCTCGCTGGAAATTGTGGCTGCATTTTCAGATGTAGAGTTGAATGTACGTGCTGGAATATGGCGGTAATGTATGCTGGAATATTAGCGGTAATTGTGTGATGGAATATGCGCTAGGTAATGTAGTGATGGATATGACGGTAATGCTAGTGGAGGTAATATGGCCGTTAATGTATGCTGGACTATAGTAGGTAAGTAATTTGTAAACAAAGTAGCTATAATATAGGGCGGTAATAGTAGATGCTTAGGAACTATATACAATTTGCCCCCCCCCCCCCCCCCCCCCCCCCCCCCCCCCCCCCCCCCCCCCCCCCGAAGTAACAATCGTGTTGCTGCGAATAATGGCGCAGTGGTAATGTAGTGCGAATATGAGCTAGAAACATAATTATTGAGGTAATGATTAATAGTGCTGGGTAGGTATTGTGCGTAATGTGAGTGCTGGGAGATATGGCTCGTTAATGCTTAGTGCTGGATTTTGGCATTGGTAATGTAATGATTGACATGGTCCGTAATGTAGTGCTGGAATATGCGGTAAATGTGTGCTGGACAATTTTGGCGGTTATAGTAGTGCTGGGAATATAGAGGTAATTAGTTGTCTGGAATATGCCGGTAGATTTAGTGCTGGACAAGCTTGTCTTATAGGCGTGCAGCAAATTTAGGAATAACGTGAATAAAACAAATGTGAGATCGCGATAATGGCAGGTAAATAAGTAGATGCTGTTTCCGGAAATATAAATGTTGTTCTGAAAACTATTGGTAATCTTAGTGATTGTGTGTATGATGGACGAGGTATGTAAGTGTGGAATATTATTCTTGGCCCGAAATTATATTCGTCTGCCCCAGATAATTTTCGCGTTGCCCCCCCCCTTGTGTGGTGTTTTGGTGTTTGTTCCCCGACCCCCTCCCCCGTGGAAATGGCCCCCCCAGCCCCATTGTGAGCCCCCCCCCCCCCCCCCCCCCCCCCCACCTCCGCCCCCAGCGCAGCCCGACCATAAGTGATGGTGAGTGCTGGAAATGATAGGATCACGGGTACTTAGTGAGTGCTGGAATTGTTACTATGGCGTAATGTGACTAGCTCTGATGCGAATATGGCGGTAATGCTACACGTGAGTTGGTAAGTTATGCTGGCTATAGTGTAGTGCACTGCTTGAATTTCTGATGGCCGTGGTAATAGTTGTTAGCTGCGAATAAAGAGGTAATTTAAGTGCTGGATGTTAGTCTTGGACGCAGGTGTTTAGCGCAAATGTTAGATGCTGGATGTTCGATAGTATGCTCTGGTTAGTGCTAGGGGTTGGAACTAATCGGCTGGGTATAATGTAGTGACTGGTAACTAAGATCGGTGGTTAATTTGTGTCGGCAAGTATGGCGGGTAATGTCAGTCTGTTGTGGCTGCGGCATGGTATGGGCTGTTTAATACA